>PVKE010002406.1:46353-83489 GCA_004027555.1 Craseonycteris thonglongyai | reverse complement strand
TTGGGAAAGGGCTTCAGTTTTCACCCAGCCTGGTAGGTATGGGTGTGGCCCTCACCCTGGCTCTTCTGCAGTCTTCTTCACAGGGGTTGATCCTCCTTGTCTGGTGTGAGAGCTTTGAAAGTCCTGCAGCCAGAAGCCTATTCCTTTTGTGCGGCCAACACTTCCCTGAGTGGGGGCTCTAGCACATTGTGGGAGGCTGTCTGGAGTCCAGCCCCTCCCCAGCACCTGTTGTAGGATGGCTGCTGCCTTTCACTGCTAATTCTGTTTGCTGCTGGGCAACTTCCAGGAGAGCCCAGGCAGTCTCAGAGAGTAGCTCCATCAACTCTAACTGGAAATCTTAGCCTGCTTGAGTTTCTTAGCATATTTGACACATGGGAACTGAGAGGTACATTCCTTTGGAAATCTCCTGATTCATGGTTCCTGCTTCTGTGCTTCCTCTGCTGCCTCCTCCAAACTTCCTTGGCCTCTCTGTCTCCTCATTCTTGGCCTCTTCTCTTCCCCGTGGGCTCCTCATCTCAGTTCTCCCTCTTTCCATCTGCCTTTATTATGGACCATATCTTATCCCAGGTTTGAAATAATTTAAATTTGAGGGGTTCAGCTATATTTCTAAAAATTATTAGATTATTTTGGTGTATCATGGTGACAGACTTGGGGTGCCTTGTTTCTCCTAAAGTGACACAGCTCATACTGGAGATAGCGTGAGTGAGCCTGGTGACAGGAAAGGAACTCTACCATGTCTCCACCTTCCTCTTGCCTTTATGGCACTCTCCTTTGGCCATGGAGGAGATGGTTTCTCACTGGACAGTGTCAGCCTTCTGGGGATGTCCTGTGTGACAGCTGCTGCACGGTCATCAAGGTAAACACCATCAGTGCTTATTCTTCAGCAGTCAGGAACTCTTTGCTTCACATGTGTAAATTTAGCAGATTATTTGGTATAATTCTGCAGAGTGGTTTCTGATACCTCCTCACAGAACATATTCCTGCTAGTGCTTTGTTTGTTACCTGTTGACAAGCTCCACCCTGTAACCAGTGCCCTGGCTGCTATTGCCAGTCATTTAAATGTTCTACCTGTGGGCATACATGAGGGAGGGTCTCTGACTAGCCCTCTATTGTGTGAGCTAAAACTGCTCTTATATATGCTGCTTTTTATCTTGCAGCTGGTTTCTCTGCCTTGTTGAGAGTAGTTGTACCAGCACCATAACCAACCCAGGAGGTGGGGGTGGCGCGAGCATGATGGCTGGAGTGTTGGGGCTGAGGGATCTCACCTGTCCTTCACAGGCACCTGACCTGGTGAAGGAAAGGGATGAAGGGGACCTGCGTGTAGAACAGGTAGAAACAGGAGTGAATGCTGAGGACCACCCAAGGGCCTTTGTGATCCCAGGTGGGCCAAGCAGGGGTCACACCAGTAGAGGAACATTTTCTCGTTATCAGAACTGGCCTATTTGCAAGAGATGTCCAAAGTTTTTCCCTCAAGAAGACAAGCACATGAATTATAATTTTTAAGCTAGGGGCTGGGGGAACCAACAGCTGGTAGAAAAAGAATGAGGTTGGCATCCCAGTTCCACTCACCCCCATGTGGCTCAGGCTACTTCATCCCATTCTCAGAGCCCACCAGTCTCTTCTGAAGCAAGGTTGGTCATTCTTGAGCCTTTAAAGCTCCTAGCACTGTCTATTAAGGTCACAGTGCTGATGGGAAGGAGCCATGGGACTGGTGCGTGTCCAAGAAAGGGAAAAGAGAGCAGGTGGGTGGCCACAGGCCTCCATGGGAGGAAGGCAGGGGACATGCACAGCCAGGAGAGGTCAGCTGCCTTTAGAGACTGAATTCCTTTTGTCCAAGGCAGCCTTGATGCCAGCACCATGGAGGGGCCTGCCTGGGACTGGGTAGGAGAGGAGTTGGGGAGTGTCTGGGGGGTGGAGAGATGGGAGACATACCAACCATAAGACCACTTATTTGTAGAGCTTAATCTTAAAAATAGTTGTTATGTGATCACATCATAAAGCTTTGGATTTTGGTGGTACTGAGACCTGGTGGCCTGTAGTATTCCTCAAAGCAGGCCCTTGACAGCTCTCAGAAGCAGCTTTAACACAATGTCATGCTAAGGAGAATTACCAGTCCAGGCATTTTAGCATTTCCTTCCTGCAGGAGCACTTGGAGTTTGGGAAAGAGTGGTCCTGGTAGCACTTTCTGGGAGCTAACAATCATAAAATTGGGGTGCTCGGGGTTTCAGGTCCCTGGAACCATTGGATTTGGTTAGAGTCAAGGCCTGAGAAGGCCCATGGTAATGGAAGCAGGGAGGCCATCAGGCTGAGAAGGGCAGACCATGGAGCATCCTCTGGAGGAGAGAGAGTGTTGGTGCTCTGGACCTGGGTGCAGCTCAGGGACACCTGGACTTTAGAGCAGGGGTAGACCTGCTAGAGGAGGGAGGAGATGAGGTGTGCAGGGTAATCTCCTGGCTTTTGGAGCCTGATGCACCCGGCTGGCCACTGGGTAGTCTTATGTTTGTCTTCCCATCTACAGGTGCACTGTGTTGGGCTGCCCTGGTTGGTGCCAAGTTCTCTGCATTGAGTAACTGGGACCTATACAGTTGCTGTTCTAAATGCTACAGTAATAGGGTTACCAGATTTTGTTGGCTTATAATTGAGTAGACATTATAGGGAAATTATGGTATATCTGTGGGGTGAATCCTATTAAATTTTTAGTACCTCTTGATTTTCAAAACACAACTTTGACAGCAAGAGAAAGTCCATGTTGTCAGGAGAACACTCTGGAGCCTTTGCTCAGTGAGACTGGCTTTTGCCACGGAGATAGGAAACTCTTTGCCACAATCACTGGCATGGTCCCTTTTCATCTCTGGGCCCCAAAGAACAGTTGATGTGTGGAAAATATCTTAACAATATGTATTCATTTAAAGATAACAATAATAAGTCTATTATATGGTAGCGTAAATGAGATTTTTAATGAGAAGTAACTATTTTGCAGATCACTTTAGTACTTGGCTTCGTAAGTAGACAGCTGGATTCTCATCTCTCTCCTGCATTCTGTTTCTCATGATAATGTTGTTAAGAGTTGAGGCATGTGAAGGAAACCCAGCTTCACACAGAGAAGCACTTGGGAGTATGGAGGTATATTTGGTTAGTCTTTTTTGGATAATTGTGTTTTTCTTCCTTAAGTGTGACACCAAAACACAAAGTGGCCTTTCCCTAATGGTTAGTTGCACTGTAGAAGTTGAAACCTCTTTACTGAACTTTTGGTACTCAGGTTCATTAAAACCCTTCAGTCTCACACTTTGAACAGAATAATCTTTTCAAAAAATTTTTTTTATTTTTTTAAAGATTTTATTGATTTTTGACAGAGAGAAACAGAGACAAAGAGAGACAGAGAGAAGGGGGAAGGCCCAGAGCAGTCTCCATAGTTGACAGCATTAGTTTCCATATAGTTTCACTCCACAGGTGAGCACAGGGCTGCACAAGGGCAGGAACTGGGCCGGGAGCCTCCCAATAGGCCCTGGCAAGAACTGAACTGGGGGCACATCCCAGTTCAGCATGTGGGTTTGCATGGGCCGGGGCCGGAATTCGATCCTTGGTCCCCAGGGCTTCAAAGCAAGCGCTTAACCTGCTGAGCCATCCCAGCTTTCCCAGAATAATCTTTTTTAAGATTTATTTTTATTGTTTTTGACTGAGAGAGACAGAGAGAAGGGGGAGGGCCCAGAGCAGTCTCCATAGTTGCGCATCATTGGTTTTTCCACATAGTTTCATTCCACAGGTGGGCTCAGGGGGCTGCACAGGGCAGGAAGTGGGCCGGAAGTGGGCCGGGGTCTCACCCCAGTGAGAACTGAACTGGGGGCACTCCCCAGTTCAGCATATGGGTCCACACAGGCTGGGGCCAGGATTCCATCCTTGGTCCCTGGGGCTGCAAAGTGAGTGCTTAACCCACTGAGCCATCCCGGCTTCCCAGAATAATCTTTTAAAAAAATTAACTCTTAATTTTTAGGACCATTTTAGATTTATAGAAAAGTTGCAAGGATAGCTTCTACATACCTCTTCCTACTTTTCCCATTATTAATAGGTTACTGTGGAACATTTGTCATAAATGGTGACCCAATACCATATGGTACTATTTAAAAAGTCTATAATCTATTTAGATTTTCTCTTTTTTACCTTTTCAGTCCCAGGATGTCATGTTACATTTAGTCACCACATCCTCGTGGGCTCCTCTGGGCTGAGAAAGTTTCTCAGACTTTCTTGGTTTAATGACATTGACAGTTTTGAGAACTTAAGAGGTGTTTTGTTGGATGCCTTCAGTTGGGATTGTATGGTATTTTTCTCCTGGTTGGACTGGGATGACGATTGTAGAGAGAAGGAACACAGGTGAAGTGCCTTTCTCAGTACATTGTGATCAGGGCACATGCCATCAATGTGATTTTTTTAAAAACATTTATTTATTTATTTATTTTTAATTGTTTTTTTGACAGAGAGAGAGATACAGAGACAGAAAGAACTGAACTGGGGGAGCTCCCAGCTCAGCACATGGTTCCGCACGGGCCGGGGCCGGGACTCGATCCTCGGTCCCCAGTGCCGCAAAGCAAGCACCCAACCCACTGAGCCATCCCGGCCTCCCCACAATGTGATTTTTTAACTGTGATGTTGACCTTGATCCCCTGGCTGAGGTGGTGTCTGTCAGGTGTCTTCTCTGTAAAGCTTCTCTGTTCCCTTTTAATGTGCTGTTTCCTTTGGAAGAAGGAATTACTATTTAAAAAGGAAGAAAGTTACTATTTACAGCCCACACTTAAGGGCGGGGAGCCCCACTCCCTTTCATCGAGGATGCAACATCTACATAAATTATTTGGGATTCTTCTGCCTGAGAAATTTTTTCTCTCTTTTCCCCCTGATCTTTTACTTATGTTTGATTTTATAATACCGTTGTACATTAGAATATATTAAGTTTACTGAGTTATTGAGATCTTTCAGATATAGTCGACCCTGTAACAACATGAGTTTGCACTGTGTGTGCCCATGTACATATACATGGATATTTTTCAGTAAATACATACAGTTATGTAAATGTATTTTCCTTATGAATTTCTTAACATTTTTTTCTCTAGCTTATATTGTAAAATACAACATACGATACCTATAACGTACAAGTATGTGTCCATCGTTTATATTATTGGTAAGGCATCTGGTCAACAGTAGGCTACCAGTAGTTAAGTTTGGGGGATCAAAAGTTACATGCAATGAAGCTGGGATGGCTCAGTGGATTAGCACTCGCTTTGCAGCCCTGGAGCCCAAGGATTGAATCTCGGCCCCAGCCCATGCAGACCCATATGCTGAACTCTGGGGTGTGCCCCCAGTTCAGTTTTTGCCGGGGCCTACATGGGAGGCTTCTGGCTCAGTTCCTACCCTGCGCAGCCCCGCACCCACCTGTGGAGTGAAACTATATGAAAAACTAATGCTGTCAACTATGGAGACTGCTCTGGGCCCTCCCCCTTCTCTCCACGTCTCTCTGTCAAAAAACAATAACAATAAATCTTAAAATATATATAGTTACATGCAGATTTTATTTTGACAGAGAGAGAAGGGGAGGGCCCAGAGCAGTCTCCATAGTTGCATTTTATCAGTTTTTGACATAGTTTCATTCCACATAGGTGTGTGCAGGGCCATGCAGGGCAGGAACCGAGCCAGGGGCCAAGACTCAATCCTTGGACCCAGGGGCTGCAAGGCGAGTGCTTAGTCTGCTGAGCCATCCTGGAATCCCCACATGTGGATTTTTGATTGTGTGCAGGTTGGTTCCTGTAACCCTTGCATTGTTCAAGGGTCAACTGTAATGACATTTCATTTTCATTATTGCATGATCAGCTTATTTCATATCTGATCTGTTGGGAAACTGTTGGTTTCACAATGGTGAGCACAAGTTTTTCAAAATTTTACATTTTACTTAGTGGAAGCTCAGATTTTATCATTGGTGACAAATGCTGTTGGCTGTTTTCCTTGAAGCAACTGGTTTTGTTGTAACCATTTTGGGGGAAATGGCTGCCAAACAACCCAGTCTAAATAACCACAGTGTGTCTGCCTTTCCTTTAGTAAGCAGTCATGCTTTATCTTGTCACAGAATATTGAAAAGATGCATACTCAAGGGCTGAGGTTTAATACAGTCAATAGCTTGACCTGGGGATGCCGGATGGCTCAGCTGGTTGAGCTCTCCCCCGGGGTCCAAGGATCAAATCCTGGCCTCGGCCTGTGTGGACCCATATGCTGAACTGGGATGTGCCCCCAGTTCGGTTCTCACCGGAACAAGCTCCATGCGGGAACCCCCTGGCCCAATTCCTGCCCTATGTAATCCCGTGCCCACCTGTGGAATGAAACTATGTAGAAAAACCAATGACATGTAACTGTGAAAACTGCTCTGGGCCCTCCTGCTTCTCTCTGTCTGTCTCTCTCTCTCTCTGTCAAAAACAATAAAAATAAATCTTCACCAAAAAAAAAATAGCTTGTTCTTCTTTATCAGGGCATTGCCCACAGTGTGAAAACACTTAGTCCTGGAACAGTTAGGCACTAAACTTAGAGAAAAAGTCAGCTGTCACAGTGTTGCAGTGACCTAACAGAGCCCCTGGAGGGGTCCCGAGGACCACGCTGAGAAACCGCTACCTTAGAGTAGCCCAGTGTGACAGAGGAGTCACTGGCTGGCCAGGCCCAGCTGTCTGGTGTGAGCAGAAGCCAAGATGCCTGGCAGGACTCTGCTCACATCTCAGGTGGCACAGTGGTTAATGTCCTGGGGTCAGATAGTGGAAGAAAGAGAAAAGCCCTCAGCCTGGGTGGGACCTTGTCCCCAGGGACTTTTGATTGTATGGCAGTTGGCCATATGACTTAATTCAGGGCAGAAAAAGTGATTGGGCTGCCCTGAGTGTGCATATTTTGTTCTGTAAGGATATGGAAAAGAGTTGGGGCTGCTGTTCTTCAAGTAAATGTGGTGGTGTTTTTTTTTGGGGGGGGGGTACGTTTTACATAACACCCCCTGGAGGTCAGTGGCATTCATTCTATAGATGAAGAAACCAAGGTTCATTGAATTTTGGTGAAGGGGTCAGGTTCCTGTAGCCAGAGAGGTGTACCTGGCCCCACTCGTCTTCCAGGCCAACCTGGATGGAGTCCTATGGCTGCTGGGCTCAGCAACTAGAGCAGGTCTGGTAAAGGGTTGGAGACACCTCAACCTGAAGGGATTTGCCAGAGGAAGATGAGGGAAGGTTCAGCAGTTTGAAACAGGCATTTAATGGGGGACAGGAAATTTCCAGGTAAAGTGTGTGCTTTCCATTTATCACAGAAGTTTATGGTTGTTGCAAGCTGTTTATTTCTTACATGTGGTTTTCACCTGCACACAGGTGACTCTTTTGCTGTGAGTTGGTAAGGAAGCTGGCATCCCAGGAGGTGCATTTGGGTTCATCTGATACATGGAGTCCCTCCACAGTGGAGTAGTGCTCTTGGGTTCGTGTGTCTTTCCTAGTGAAAAGTAGCCTGGCATGTGGTTAGGAGACCAGAGGAAGGAGGAGGCACTAGTGGCTGGCATTTGAGATTCGATGTTTCTTTTTACTTCACTCTCCCAGGGTCTTGGCACTTTGGGAGCTTGGGTACCGAGTACCAAAACCCCACCTCGTTCCTTTGGGCAGACTGGTTCACATGTAGTGAGAGTTGTTTCCTAGTTGAGTCTGAGGACCCTGTCTGTGTGTCCTCGCGCTGTCATATCTTTATCAACTCACCTGTGGATGCTGCTGGCTGTCCAAGAGCCTTCAGGTATAAATAAAAACATTTTCCCCTTCAACCTAGTACAAAAATGATGTTTGGTAACCCAATGTAGAGGTGTCAGAGTTAAGTCATGTGGGACCTGTCCTCTCCCACTCTGTACCCTCTGTAGGCCACAGGCACCCCGCTGCTCTGACCAGGAGGGGGTCCAGGTCCCAGAGCAGTGCAGGTATACCTGGCAGCCCTCAGTGACTCAGGGTAGGCCCATGGGAGCTGGGCCTGATGTGGACCCAGGTTATCTGCAGGCCATGGGTGTGTGACATCTGAAAGTCACTCCTTTCAAACTGTTCTTCACCTATGGACTAGGGTGACAGTAGAGCAGTTAAGAGGATTCATGGAAGGGTACATCTTGGTGGTTAGCATAGGGATGGTCATTGTAAAGGGTCAATAAATGTCCTGGGTAATTTTCCAAACTGACATAAGTCAGCCTTTCACTTCTGTGACTGTGGTCATTTCTAACAACTGCCCCTTCCTGAATTTCTGAGCAGAGCATCCTGAATTGGATTTAATGTTTCTGGTAGAATTGGGCCTGGGCAGCTGACAGAGTTGTGCTGCAATGACCTCCTTGGGTGGGAGCTGGCCCTGCAGGCTGCCACGTTGCCATTTGGTTTTGGGATCTTTCCATGGGGCTGCTGCCAGCTGCTGGCTCAGAAGCTCCTCTCTTCTGCCCACCCTTGGCTTGCACACCCCTGAAACTGGGCCCTATCACTGCTTCCAATCCCAGTGAGGTACTCTGGGCTTCTCCAGCCAAGCTCTATGACTTGCAGAGGCTTCTGTGTTTCTAGAAGGAGCCCCAGCAAGACAGGCTGGATGTCTTTTGACCTGGCTGATGGCACAGTGCTCCTCTGCTCTCACCATGCACCCTGGGATTGCCCTCTGTGCCGGGGGCCCTGAAGGGGATATAGGCTCACAGGCCTAAGCCTGGCCACATGTACTCTCTTGTTTTATCTGGCTGTCTAGGCTGTAGCTGAGGCAAGATGCACTGTAATGGAGTCCCAGAGTAATAGTTGTACCTGAAGTCTCCAGAAAGAGAGATGACTAGGTTTCAGAAATCTCATTGAAGTTGCTCATCTCCATGTTCTCTGTGGCTGAGAAACAACATGGGTTCTGATTTCCCGGCCAGTCCCAAAAACTGAAACCCAGACCTTGTGATTGAGAGGCAAGCATTCAACTACTGAGCTATCCCGGCATCCCCTATTTTCTTTCTTACAGAATTTTTCTAGAAGTGCTTCTAGAATGGGAAGGTGCTTATTGGATTAAACATGTAGAATTGCTTTTTGGCTTTGACCCAGATACCTGTGCAGGTGGTGTCTGAACCAGTGGTAGCTCCCAGGCTTGAGGATGGTTCTCTTTTCATATGAGACTTCTCCTCACGCCTTTCTTCTCTGGGCAGCTCTGATCTCTTTCTGGGTCTTCCTGGAACTGCACTTTCATCTTATCCCAAGTGTGTATCTGCCACAGGCAGCCTCCATGTGCGAAGAACTGTGCCAGTTTCTTTTGAGAGGCTTTGAATGTCAGTGGGCATGGTTACTGGGAGAAAAACCTTTTTCTTTCTCCCTGTCTCTTCCTGCTCTTTCCTAGGGTAGTGTCTAGGGTTCGTAGTCTCTATTGGGGACAGCCTGAGGGACTTACTGTGATGTGGGCCAGCTCTTTGGGAGCAGAGCTGAGCTGTTGGCTCCATTATCTTAGTGGTTTATAGTAACAGATTATTGGTGTGGCGTTGTCTGTCAGGTCTGCTGGTTGGTTGGTCCCAGCTGGGTGCTACTTCTTGGGCTCTCAGTCTTCCATTCCCAAGTCAGCTGGGCTGGATATCCCTGATGGATTTATGTAGGATAGCTGGGTCCATCTTTATGTCTGTCTCCATGACTCTCAGAGACCCTTTGCACACAGCTAGCTGGTGTCCTACCCCAGAGTAGTCTGAGAGCACTTGGACCTCACAAGGCATGTACTCCAGGAGCCCAAATGTATGCTGCAAGGCTCCTGTGACCTCACCTCAAAAGCTGGCAGTGTTGTTTCTTCCACTTTCCTATAGTTTAGAAAGCAAGCCACAAAACCAGCCCAGATTGTGGGGCAGGGCTGGATTGGGTATGAGCATGGATGCAGGTCAGCTGGAATGAGCCGCCTCCACAGGGCTCTCAGGGCTGGGCAGACTGCAGTAGTCCTCTATACAGGGTTTTGTTGACCACAAGTATTACAGTTCCCTTTTAACATCCATCGAAGTCCTGGGCACAGGCTAGAGGTTAGACTTACAGGGCCTATTGCTTGAAAAGACATATAATACACGGAATTCAGAAATACTTCTAAGTGTATTTGTACATCCTTTAGCAACACAGCATCTGTGTGCCTGTGGACGTAGCCACTCCTGTGTAAAATGTTATCAGTCAGTCTATAGGCATCACTGGATTCCTCATGAGCTCACAGAGCCCCATCCCAGAACCAGGTGCCAGGGAAGAGGAAGAAGTGGGTGCATGCCACTGTGTCATCTGAGCACCCACTGTGCTGGTCTCTGCTCTAGCCACCAGGACACAGTAACACACAGAGCAGATACAATCCTGCCTTCCCAGGTTTGAGAATTTTCGTTAACCTCAGGGACTGCCTTCCCAGGTTTGAGAATATTCAAGTGTTAACCTCAGTGCCAAGCCCACATATGTGGTGAGCAGCTCCTTACTGCTTCTAGAAAGGTTGGGGCTCCAATTGCCCTGATGGCATCCTAGGGTGTCTGAGTCTTACCCAGCAACCCTGAGGGGTAGCCAGGCATGAACCTGCTCCCATCCTTGTAGGAGGCGCAGAGAGGGAAATGTTCTGCCCTAGGCCCCTCACTTAAAAGAGGCAGAACCAAGAGAGACCCAAGGCAGCTTTGTGGGGTGTAATTGCCACCCCACCCCAGCCCACAGTATGTGTAGGCTTGGTACACAGTACCCACTCATGGTAGGCCGTTGTGAGCACAGTCATGGGCTCTGGGAAAGAGGCCCTGTGGTGTCTTCCCCCACCTCCCCCAGCCAACTTGGCACTAGGAGATTTCTGTTCCTCTTACTCTGGGGGGGTGGAGACCATCACCCATTCTTCTGGGGTCATGGTATCACATCAGGGCTGGACACTTCTCTCTTGCCCTTTGCTTGTTAGGTCACCCTTCAAACATCTTGGCCCTTATTGGGAGCTGCAGTGCTCAGGCCTTGTGGAAACAGGCTCCAAGTGGAGGCTATGGGGTCCTGGCTGCTGTTCCTATGACAGCCTCCAGCCCCAGCTTGGGGTAGGGGTACACGCCTGTCAAATGGGAAATGGCAGTGTCGGCTTACTAGCCTGGATCACCATGCTCATGCTGTGTATAAAGGCAGAGGTACTTTTCCTTGGATGTTTGCAGAATTAAGGGTGAGAGAGCAAGTTGCTGGTGGGTGATGCTACTCAGGCCTGTGCTGCCCTTAAATGGAACCCCAGAGTTCTTCCCTGAGCTCCCCAGGATGGACATTATGGGGCAGCACTAGGAAAACTTTCCTAGGCATGAATACTTTGGGAGGAGTTCCCCATAAGTATAGTGTGGAAGTGCTGACCATACTTCAGGATGGGGCACAGGAGAGCTGGGCCAGCCAGGGAAGTTTTGAAGGCACAGAAGGTTTGAAGTGCTTATTGTGTGAATTAGGGCTCACAGAGGGATTTGGAGGTATGGTGGAGGGCAGGGTGGTGAAGAGAGGAGGAGCCCACAGCAGAAGCTCAGTGTACAGGGGCTGAGGGTTGGGTGGGGTGGGTGAGGATTAAGCTTGACTGGGAGATGTAAATGGACTGCTTTGGGAGGAAGGCCAACTTGGGATAGGCAGAAGGAGCAAGTGAGGCTGGTGCTGATCTAACAAAGCCCCCACCCCATCTTTACAGCTAGCAGACACCTGCTTCTGTGCTAAACAGCTACCTTCGGTGTCCAGCTGCTGGGATGGAGAGATGTGGAGAAGAGGGAGGGTTCTGGCAGGGAATGGTTGTCACTGGCCCTGAGGAGGAATTTGTTGTCCTGAGGCCTCATTGGATCCAGTGTGAACCCTAACTTCCCTGGTATGCAGGACTCTCTGGGATATTGTTAAAATGCAGGCTTTGATTGAGCAGGTATAGGACAGCAAGATGCTACATTTCTATAAGCTCTTGAGAAGCTGCTTGTTTCATCTGAGCTGAGGGTGGTGGTTGCCCTGGCCACCCTGGTGGATCTTAAGGACAGAACCACCTTTTATCCAAAGGTTTATCCCTATTGCCTGGCATCATACCTGCTTCTTAGGTGGCTGGCCATTCAGCAAATAAGAGTGAGTGAACAAGCCAGCGAAAGTGTGGATGAAGTGCACTTTTCCTGGTAACAGGGAGGCCTGTTCAGAGAATAACAAAGGTCAGAGCCACTGAGGTTAATTTCTCTGTTTCCTCAATGAGACTGCTTTCCCTAGCATGGGCCTTGGGGACACTAAATATTAACTTTGCACTGACCACTAGCTGGTGAGCAGCTGGGACAGTAGCCTGGCATTGTGGATGTTATTGGTATGTGGGATCCTGTTGGTAGTTCAGTTTGTGATCCTGGCCTTCCCTCCAGAAAACCTGAGGGAAGTTCCTGGCAGGTAATAGAACTTTTGTGTTTGTTTAGCCAGGGTTAGCCTAAGTGGGAGGAGGAGGTGAAACCATTTTTATTGATAACAGTTTGGCCTGCTTCCAGGAATTTTCACAGGTCACGTAATTTTTTTTTTTTTTAAGAAGTTTATGATTATTTGTTTTATTTATTTATTTATTTATTTATTTATTATTGTTTTTGACAGAGAGAAAGAGAGAGATACAGAGACAGAGAGAGAACTGAACTGGGGGAACTCCCCAGTTCAGCATATGGGTCTGCACGGGCCGGGGCCGGGATTTGATCCTCGGTCCCGGCGCTGCAAAGTGAGCGCTTAACCCACTGAGCCATCCCGCTTCCCCAGGTCACATAATTTTACTGAAGCATTCCAAGATGGGCCAGATGGGCTTATTGGATTTGCCTTGAATTCATGTAGCTTCCAAATAAACTTGGTGCTCAGGCAGCTGCTGTGGACTGAAGGAGTATACCCAGCCACGCTGCTATCTCCCTGGATGTTGTGGGCTAAATTTACTGTTTTTGTTCTCCAGGCCTAAATGTTTCCCTTAAACAGATTTTAAAAAAAGGCTCACATTACTTTGAACCCTTATCAAAGAGGTGTTCTTTTTTCTGAATTAAAATAACTCTTTGGGAAGGAACTGAGACTTACAGCACCTTTGTTTTAAAGATGGAGCTTAGGAAAGTTTTTCATGTTGGAAATTAGAGGGGCTGGTGGCCCCTCTATGTTTGAAAGAGGTAGTAAGTGACCCAATCCCTATAACACACCACAGTCCTCATGGGAGACCACCACAGAGGAAATACCTGCAGCCCAGCAGCCCCAGGGTGAACTGGGTGCCTCCATTTTCTGACAGCACCTGAACCCTACCTCACTTCTCAAAATGAAGGCTGTGCATCACAAACCGGTTAGAACTGGCTGTTGCCATGGTTTTCATGTTGGAAGGCACGGTTAAAGGGTCACATGACCAACGAGGGAAATGCCTTTGTCACATGACTTTTTGGTGGCCTGATTAGCATACAGGAAGTTCACTCCCCGCTGGCTGCAGGGATGCTGTGATCATTGATGGGAGATGATGTCATCTCTTGGAGGAGTTATTGATTAGTCTCATCCAAGATGGGACTTTGGGAGTGCTGTGGTCAGAGTGGCTGTAGCCTCCATATGGTCTGGGTCCCTCACATTTGCCCTCTTCCCTCAGGTAAATTTAAGTTTCATTAGACATCTCACCTTCAGAAGAAGTGCATGCCTTCAATGAGATGATAAAAAGTGATCAGTCCCCGTAGGTGACTGTAGTCTCAGCACACACTTGCTCAGGAAGTGCCTGCGGTCTAAATCTAGATGTGGTTCTCCCTGGGCTCCTGCTTGGCCTATGTGCAGCTACCTGGGAGCCCACCTGGGTCAGGACCAGCACTGCAGCTCCTGTGCTTGGGCCTTGCATCCTCTTGGTGTCTGTGTGCATCCAGAGAACCTGAAATTGGCACCCTGAAGTCATCTTGAAAGTCGATCTTCAGAGGAGTGGGCAGCCAACAGGGAGACACAGAGACTTGAAAGACTGGTTCCATAATTGCATTGGTCTTTGGTTTAGTGAGGCGCTGTCCTGGGTTACTTTATAACAGCAGCTAGTTTTGGGACTTGAGAATGAGGGATGATAACCCTGAGGGGTTGTATATCTTGGAATGGGTACCTTTTTGTCCACTCCCCTGGTTTCTTGTGAGAGGCCAGCTGGCAACTGTGCTGGTTAAATTGGATCAGGGCTAGAAGTGTTGTGGTACAGCCACCATGCAGCTCTGTAAAGGAGTCAGGTTTGGCCCGGGTTGGGGTGGGAGTGCAGGGTCCAGGGGGATCAACGAACCATCAGCATCTGGTCCTCTGTGAAAGTACAGCTCATTCTAGGAATGGAAAAGGCAGTTCACTAGGCTGTTTGAGCACCAGTTCTGTATCTATAACTCTGTCTACTTAGCTGGGATGTTAGTGGAAGGATTGGGACAACTTTGAGCTGTTAACTCCCACTGAAGTTCCTTGAGTTTGTTCTCTGGGCCATAGTGCCACCTAGCGGATATGTTTGGGTTTTTGTTGGTTTTGCTGCTGATGGAATAAGGATCTGATTCCTTTAACACAGTGCTGAGGCCAGATCTTCGGGCGAAGTTTGCATTGTGCTTTCAGCAAATAGAGCCACCTGGTAGGGGCAAAATGCTATCTCTGGGATCTGTTGGTCCTGTGTGTGGAGTGATGCCATAGCAGAGGCTCAATGTGCATATATGAGTGTGTCTTAGGGGGATTTGGGAGTGGGCAGGATTGGAGTAAGAGGGTGAGAAGGTAATGGGCAGGGGTGGCCTTGGCACCAGACCAGTCTATCCACTGTTACAACGTGAGAAGTGGGAGTTACTGGAAACCAGTTTTTGAGCGGATCAGGTGGGTGAAGAGTACCCAGATCTGCAAGAGAAAATGTGTTCCACATTCTAGTCTACTTCAAAACATGCAGTCGCTACTGATACATTGCCACTGACAGGATGAAGAGGCCACATGTGGCCCTGGAAGGACTATCCAGCAGTCAGCATCAGCCAAGATCCAGAGCCAGACATTTTTAATCTGACACCCAGCCACATGGTAGAGAAAGGAGTGGGGGCGTTTTCCAAAATGTCTGTTACCCTCAGACACACAGGTGTCCACATCCTGGGGATACAGAGGTGGGCACCAAGAACAGTCCCAGCTAGGAGGGGCCCAACCATAATCCAGCAGTTTTGGGTACTCAGTGGTGAGTGCAGTGAGAGAAGGCAGCCTGGGTGGGTGGTAGGGAGGACATCAGGGAGGACACAAGGACAAGAGGCTTTGGAGGCAAGTGGGGGCATCCGTACTCACCACTTCATTGCTCTATGGGTGTCTGAATCTTGGCATCTCAGAGTGTGGGTGTGGGTCTCTCAGGAACGGTGCCCCGTACAGTAAGGATGCTCTGGTAACAACCTGCTAACCCTGCTTTACAGTGACATGAAGTCTGAGAGGAGAGCCCCCTCACCTGATGTGATTGTGCTCTCTGACAATGAGCAGCCTGTGAGCCCAAGGGTGAATGGACTTCCAAAGGAGCCCTTGCAGGAGCCCAGCACTGAGGCCCTCATGGTGAGTCTTGTCCCCATGCTGGGGACCACCTTACCCAAAGCATCCCCAAGTGCAGCTGGTGGAAGTGAGGCCTGTGCTCCTAGCTGCCTGCCCTTCCCCTCAACCCCATTCTCCTTTGCTTGCAGAAAAGCAGTCCTGAAGAACGAGAAAGGATGATTAAGCAACTGAAAGAAGAATTACGATTAGAAGAAGCAAAACTTGTTTTATTGAAAAAGTTGCGGCAGAGTCAAATACAAAAGGAAACCACCACCCAGAAGGTATATGCAAGTCTGTTCCCTCCTCAAGGGTCAGTGGGAGCCATTCAGAGCCCAGATGGAAAGGCTGGTCATGTGGGACAGGTTTCCTCAGTGCATGAGGGCTAAGGTCTGGATGGAAATGTGCAGACTGAAGTTCACATTTTGGATCTAGCTAAAAGGATGTCAGTAAGAGGATACTAGAGTACTACTCAGCCTAGGATGTTCCAGATCTGGCTATATAAAACTATAAAAGCATCAAGGGGGGAAGCTGGGGTGGCTCAGGAGGTTAAGCACTTGCTTTGTAGCCTTGGTTGGGGACTGAAGATTAAATCCTGGCCCCAGCCATGCAGACTCATATGCTGAACTTGGGTCTGCTTCCCATGCGGGAGACCTCCAGTTTGATTCTCACCCCCTAGTTCAGCCCCTGGCTCGAGGGGGTGTGCCTTCCATGCTGGAGGCCCCCAGCCCAGTTCCTGCCCTGCATGGCCCCTGCCCGCCTGTGTGGAATGAAACCATGTTGAAAACTGGTGACTTGCAACTATAACGATTGCTCTGGGCTCTCCCCCTTCTCTCTGTCTCTCTCTGCCAAAAACAATAAAATGAATCTTAAAAAGAAAATAAAGGCATCAAGGGAATGGAAAGCAGATAGGTATCTGAAGCTGTTGGAAGCACACTTCTAGGTTCAGAGCTCTGTCCCAAGCTCGTTTCCAGAAAAGCCTCCTGCCCTGTGAGTGGCCATGCTAGCTGGCAGGCTGCTGTGGGATTGTGGACAGTCCAGGACCTCCTGCTCCTGCTGTCTCCCCTGGTGCCCGAGGCTTGTTATGGTGCTGCTCTGAGCACAGCTCACCATGTAGAGCAAGTGCATGTTTTGTTGGGTTTCTGGGAAGGTTCCTGGTTGATAATGCAGCTGCTGTCTTGTTTATTGTAACCACTGTCACTAAACCAGAAAATAAATGAATGTATCCCCTAAGAAAGAGGCAGAAGGACACTCACTGGTCTGACTTGGGGGTTTGTATGAGCTCCCTCTCCACCCAGATAGCAAGTGAACTCAGCCTGATGTCTGTTAATCTTGGGGTGAACAGAACCTGCCAGTTGTTTTTTTGTCAGTTGTTGAAGACACAGTGAAGTGACCCAAGTCTGTCCCTGTCCCTTCCCTGGTGGAATATATAACTTTTTGAATCCCAAGGTTGGGGTTAACCTGTCCAAGCCCCAGGGCTTTTTCCATTGCCAGCCCTTCTTGTACCCTGGAGAGCAGAACTGGTACCTGAAACACACAGTGCTTCCAAGAGTCCCCAGAGGGTGAGGGAGGCTAGAAAAGCTCTCTTCTTCCCATTTCAAACATGTCTGTTTCTGCTGCAGATAGATGGGGGTCACTTACCAGGCTGGAAGGAAAACCTTTGAACGCCTGGTACCTTTGGAGGAGGAAGAAAATCAATCCTCCTCTGTCAGGATTACATGGGGTGGGGGGAGCAGGGCTAATGGCCCTCTCATCTCTCTTGTGCCCTCTATTGCAGCCCACAGGCTCCACTGGGAGTACGGTGACCACCCCTCCCCCGCTGGTGCGGGGCACCCAGAACATTCCTTCCGGCAAGCCATCACTTCAGGTCAGTATTCCTCCTCATCAGGCTCCTAAGCAGCCCCGTGAAGGCTCCTTGTTCCTTCTGATTAAACAGGAGTGAAGTTTTGCTGCTAGTGGCCCCCAAATTATGTTCACATTCCCAAAGTAGGCAACCGTTGACATTATAAATCATACCATTGCATAGGATGCCCCATCCCATGACTGCCCCTAGTGAGACTGGAGAGGAGGACTAGGATGCTACCTAGATAGATGAGCTCCCTTTGTCCTCAGTCTCCCAAGAGCAGTTGTGGGGCCCTACAGGGCCTTGTTCCAGTGTGGCTCACAAGCTCCTTTTCCTACTGGGTGAGACAGCTAGAGTTCCTATACCCAGGCACAGGTCTGAGGTCTGGACAGGGGCCTAGCTCCCCTCAAACAGCCCCTGGACCCCAGTTTACACCAGTAGGTGGCAGCATCCGTCCTGGTTGGCTATACTCTTGCTGTGGTGTAGTTTGTATCCTGACTGAGCCCAGATTATGAGGCTCTTGTTGGAGTCTGTGTTCCTTGTTCTTTCATGTTTTTTTCTATTACCCTGTCCTTTTTTGTTAATAAGTATATGCTTTTACAAAAATAGCAAACCTATTTGTTTAAAAAAGCCATGTAAGATATGGGGATTGGTGTCGTTGACAGACCTCTTCAACTCGAATGCCTGGCAGTGTCATTCCACCGCCCTTGGTCAGAGGTGGGCAGCAGGCATCCTCAAAGCTGGGGCCACAGGCAAGCTCACAGGTCGTCATGCCCCCACTCGTCAGGGGGGCCCAGGTGAGCAGGGCACACACTCAGGACGGGTACAGCCAGGCGGCTCCCAAGCAACCATCTTCCTCATGAGAGTAACTCTTTCCTGTCCTCAGACTTGGACCATGGAGCTCAGCCCTTCCCTGTGCCTCTTTCCATTGTCCGTCATTGTCTTATCTCCTCCCACAGCAAATCCACAACATCAGACAACATTCCAGCACTGGGCCACCGCCACTCCTCCTGGCTCCCCGGGCATCCGTGCCCAATGTGCAAATCCAAGGGCAGAGGATCATCCAGCAGGGCCTTATTCGCGTCGCCAATGTCCCCAACACAAGTCTGCTCGTCAACATCCCACAGGTGAGGGCCATGCTGTACCAGCATGCAGACAGTACCATTGTAGCAGTACAACCTGCCTGCTCCCTCAGAGCCAGATGAGACCTCAGACACTCCATGGGGATTGGACTTGAGCTTCTCAGGCCCTGTCATGTGTGAAGGTCATGGGCAAGAGTTCTGAGTTCAGATCTGCCTCATGGCAGAAGTTGAAAGCTGCTAAGATCTTGAAGGGTATGGACCTGAGCTGAAATGGGAGGCTGAGAGATTGGGGGAGGCAGGTTTTGGGGGATAGATGAGGCCAGGTGACACATCTGATGGGTTAGAGATGACGGGGGGAGGGGGAGAGGCAGTGATCTCCCTCCCCTCCCCCCTTCAGGTGCAAGCTTATAAGGAGAGCATGTCTGCAGATTCCTCATAGCATCAGTGCATCTATTTTTAACCACATATCCCTTTATCTCTGGACAGAGCCTCCAAGATGGAGTGGATCTGTCCCCATCCAGCAGATCTGGGAAGATAGGACCGGGGGTAGACAGGCTGGAAGCAAGAGCCTCATTGACAGATATAATTACTGGGTTTGCAGGGACTTTTGCTGATGGGTAAATTAGCTTCTTTGCCTCCACTGGCTTGGTATGTCCTTGCGTGCCTCCTTCAGACAAGTGCCTGTCTTTAGGGCTCTAGGCAGTGTTTCTGCCTCTTCTAGGTTGGGTTCAAGTGCAGTCCTTTTACCACATGGGGGTATTCTGGCAGAATAAAAGGTTGACCACATAAACCTTGATCAGATACCTGTGCTGTGTCCAGACCCTATTCCCAGCTCAGTGTGCCCAGAGGATGGGAAGTAGGCGGAATGGGGGCTCTTCCCAGTGGGGCAGGGAGCCCAAAGGAAGCCCAAGAGAGGGGTAGGGAGGAACTGGCTGGTTGATCAGTAGGGGGTTAGCCAGTCCAATGTGCTGTGATGGCATCCACTGTGTTGGGGAACCTTGTCAGCTCTAGAGAACCCTCTCTGGGGGTCCTAGGAAAACATCCTGGGCCCCGTGATGTGTTATGGGCAAGTTGTGAGGTATGTACATTTTCCTGGGGATGGTGTATGCGTCTTTCCTCAGATTTCCAGAAGAGCCTTCAACCTTAGAAAGTTAAGGGCACTGGTGAGGTCATCTTAAGGTTTTGGGGAGAGCACTTGACAGTATTGAGATGAGTGAACTGGAGCAAGGAGACAAAGGAGTGCCGGCCACTGGGGTCCAGATAAAGATGATGAAGTAGTACAGGAGTGGCAAGGGTTGACAGGGGCTAGGGGCAGGGGCTGGTACAGGAGCTAACCCCAATGAAGACATGTGAGCTGACTAAAACATTAATGTCTCCAGACAAACACACACAAAGATACTCAGAAGGGGGAAGGAGGCTACCCAGATCTGTGCTGGGAGGAGAGCCAGGAGGGCCATAGAGACAGGACAGTGGCCATACTGCCTGGGTGGTGGTTGGGAGGTCATCGCCAAGGGGATGCCCATTGTCCTGGTTATGGTAATGGCCTCATGGTGTCCTCCTCTGGCAAAATGCAGTGAATTACAGGTTTTAAATGTATGCAGTTGATTGGATATCACCTAAACCTCAACAAATGTGTACACGATTGGTCATCTCACAGAGTGAATGATTTAATGCCACTGTGCGTGGTGCTGGGTGTTTCTGTCTTAAGGACTCGGTAGTACAACTAATGGTGTTGGCCTGGGTTGTGGGTATGGCGGTGGGGCCTGCCTCAGGGCAGGACACCCCCAGTATCCTGACTAGGTTGTTGTTTCCTGAAAGCCCTCCCCAGCCTCGCTGAAAGGGACAACAGCCACCTCTGCTCAGGCCAACTCCACCCCCACCAGCGTGGCTTCTGTGGTCACATCTGCTGATTCTCCAGCCAGTCGACAGGCAGCTGCTAAGCTCGCACTACGCAAACAGCTGGAGAAGACATTGCTTGAAATCCCCCCTCCTAAGCCCCCTGCCCCAGAGATGAACTTCCTTCCCAGTGCTGCCAACAATGAATTCATTTACCTGGTCGGCCTGGAGGAGGTGGTACAGAACCTGTTGGAGACACAAGGTGAGTGGGCCCTGGGCTTTAGGGGTGTTTTCATCTCTTGCCACTGAAGTTTATGTCATTACATAGGTTTTTGTCAATGCACAGCACAGGTAGGTGCACCTACAGTGTACCCAGAGCTGTCTTGAAGGTCAGATATTATGGTTAATGTTTCATCATCAATTCTGCTTGCTATGAAGTTTGATAGCGTCTTAAACACATTGCAGACACCTTTCCTGTTAGGACCTCTTGAAAGCCAGGCCCTGGTAAGGCCCAAGGTCCCACATGCATGGTCCAAGGTGATGAGCAACAGCCCTGTGGTATGCTATGGGGTAGGCAGGTGGGCAGTGATGGGGAAATGCATTCAGGAGGCTGACATAATAGGCTTTGCTTCCAGAGGTGGAACTTTCTAGAGCTTTGAGTGCTTAGAGCCCCCAATGTGGGAGAGAGATGCCCGAGTTGGACCTAACTCAAGCTGCCTCCTTGAGAACAGTTTGGAAAGCACACCTGTATATTAGGAAGTTTTAGAACTAAAAGGGCATAAACAGGATAATAATCAAAAACAGTACTGGAAATGGGAGATGGGAGGGCATGTTGGTCCTTAGGGTTACCTCTACCAGGCACTGAACTGGGGACATTTGTGCCCTAATATGTAGCTGGTGACTTTAATTGGGTAGCCAGCCTGAACCCTCTTCTTGTGATATCTCATCAGATGCTCAGAGCTGAGGAGGAAGGCAGAGCTGTAACTAATCTAGGGGAGCAAGGGAAGGGCTGATGGACTATACCAGTCAGACTGCCTTGAGAGACCACAGGTCCACAACCAGGCCCAGTAGAGGGTGATACAGGCTCTGACATTGCCTGGATGTGTCTGACTCCCTTTGGTATCTCCTTATGATGAGGTGATATTTGTTAAAAGAGATGTTGATGTTGCAAGGCCAGTATAGGAAGGATGGGCAGAAGGTGGAGTCAGGACTTGATGCCTCCTGGTTCTACACTGTGGATGGACAAGGCAATCGAGAGAAGCCAAGCTGACAGCACTGTTTTTGAGAGTTCGTACCAAGAATGCTGGCTCACAGCCTTTCCAAAGCTTTCATGAAGCAGATTCAGTCTCTACACGTAGTTGGTGCTTAATACGATTTTGTGGAAAGGACTGACGATGTCAGCTGGGACTGGTTTTCTGATGCCCACTGGGCCACATGGCCCAGGGCACTGCTTCTCTATCCTGCGTCCCACCTTGGAGGGAATTGGGGGGTTCTGACTAGCATTCTGTTCCTTTGACGTGAGCCCACTGGTCTCTCCATGCAGCAGGTAGGATGTCTGCAGCGGTTGTGCTATCCCGGGAGCCCTACATGTGTGCGCAGTGCAAGACAGACTTCACATGTCGCTGGCGGGAGGAGAAGGGCGGAGCCATCATGTGTGAGAACTGCATGGCATCCAACCAAAAGAAGGCACTCAAAGTGGAGCACACAAGCAGGCTTAAGGCTGCCTTTGTGAAGGCGCTACAGCAGGAGCAGGAGATTGAGCAGCGCCTTCTACAGCAGGGCACTGCTCCTATACAGGCCAAGGCCGAGCCCACCACCGGTCCACACCCCACACTGAAGCAGGTGAGTCCTTGTCTGGGTGCCAGAGCCGTAGCCCAGAGGCCTGGGAGCTGTGCTGGGGCCTCACCCTCCAGGAGAGAGGCCTATTCCCTGGCAGGGAATTGTTGCTAGGAGGCAGGATGTTCCAACATTCTGTCCTACACTCAAGCATCTGCCTGATTGTTAACTGTGCGTCTAAATTGCATTTAATGGTGGTGTTTGGTGGTGAAAATACTAATTTGCAGTTTCTTTAGATTTTGTAGCTTTCACGTGCAGTGTGCCGGCCAACAAGTACTTCTTGTCTAAAAGGACTTTTCCTAAAGCCACATTGAAATACAAAAGGGGCATTTGGAAGATATGTTCTAGCTAAATTAAGGAGAGGAACAAGCTTGAAAATTATTTTTGGTTTCTTTTTTTTAATGCTCTGCTTTCCCATCCCCTGTAGACCCAAATCTCCCTGTTCGCGGTTTTTGATTCCTTGGAAGTCATTTGTAATTCACTAATGACCATATCTTCTCAAGGTCCCTACATAGTGGGGGGCCATACTTGCCCTCAGGAAGCAGCCTGTCCTGTGGGAACTGTGCCTTGTGTGGTCACAGCTGCTGCCCATTGGTCACTCTAGGTCACCCTAGGCCAGCCTATGGACAGTGCTGACCTTGATTTCAACCCCCATTTGTGTAGGTCATAAAACCCCGGCGTAAGTTGGCGTTCCGCTCAGGAGAGGCCCGCGACTGGAGTAACGGGGCTGTGCTACAGGTCAGAACTGCAGTGCTGGGAGCCCTCTGCACCGTGCCACCGACCAGCCCTCATGCCCCAGAGTGTGACCACGTCAGCTGCCTGTGTCTATCTGTCTGTCTGTCTGTCTGTCTGTCTCTCTCTCTCTATCTCTCTATTTACTTTCCCTCCCCCCTCAGTATAACTTACCTGGTCTCCTGATTTTGGACTTTAGAGACTCCATGTGGGTGGGAAGAGGTCGGCCAGAACAAGGAGAGGCTGCACTGAGTGTCTCATCCTCTGTCCTCCATTCCCCACGAGCTATAACACCCTCTCTCCACTGTAGGCCTCCAGCCAGCTGTCCCGGGGCTCAACCACGACACCCCGAGGTGTCCTACACACGTTCAGCCAGTCACCCAAAATGCAGAATGCATCCTCAACTACAGCCCTCGTCAGCAGGACCGGCAGACATTCCGAGAGAGCTATGAGTGCTGGCAAGGGCAATGCCACCTCCAACTGGAAGAAGGCACCCCTGAGTACAGGTGGGCAAGCCCCTGCAGGGCTCAAAGTAGGAATCTTGTCAGGGTTGGGTCCATTTCTTCCTTATTTTTAACAAAGACGTGTATATACACAGGGTAAAAGGCAATGACACAAAGGTCCCTAAACCCCCACACCTGCTCCTTGAGAGCAGCTGCCTCTGACTCTTCAGTTGAATCTTTTTTGTTCACTAAATACGACATTCTGAACAAGTGGCAGCCTTCACTCAATGCAAGCTCTCAGCCCTTGACTCGAAACATGGGCAGACCTGGGTCAAGTACTGTCACCCCATCCCCCTTCCTACAATAGAGAATACCTGTTTTTACTGTTAGGTTGTACCTTTCCTAGTGCACACTATTGGGACACTGTCTTCTCGTTTTCTAGTTTGGACAGATCAGGTGGTACAAAGTGCAAAATAGAACAAGAATGCAGGGAGGAGGATGGGAACCCTGGGGCTGTGGCTGGGGTTTTAACTGAGGTGGATGGCAAAGACCTGAGGAGTTAGCATTTGAGGAACAATCCAGGGGATATGAAGACCCTTGGGTAGATGTTTTTCAGTCTTCCTACAGACTCTACCATCCTGGGTCATTCTGGTTTATATATATATATATATTTTTTTTTTATTTTTTTATTTTTTTTATTTTTTATTTTTTAGATTTATTTTTATTGTTTTTGACAGAGACAGAGATAGAGAGAAGGGGGAGGGCCCAGAACAGTCTCCACAATTGCACATCATTGGTTTTTCCACATAGTTTCATTCCACAGGTGGGCACGGGGCTGCACAGGGCAAGAACTGGGCCGGGGTCTCACCCTGGTGAGAGCCGAACTGGGGGCACTGCCCAGTTCAGCATATGGGTTCACACGGGCCGGAACCGGGATTCGATCCTTGGTCCCCAGGGCTGCAAAGTAAGCACTTAACTCAACTGAGCCATCCCGGCTTCCCCTTATTTTTTTTTTTTAATTAAATTTACTGAGATGCCATTGGTTAATAAGATAAGAGTTTCTAGTGTACAATATAACATATATGTTTTTAAATTTATATGCTGGCATTAAGGTGAAAATGCAATACTTTTATGTCCATCAAAAATGGGAAAGTAAAAAGTAGGCACAAAAGGCTGAGTGAAGGAGATGGGTGAGGGTGCTTATTGTAGAAACGAGTACATGCTGAGCCCCTATAGGAAGAAGAGGCACCGTCATGAACGAGTCCCTAGTCAGACCTGGGGAAGCTCGACTATCTGCAAATGAAACACAAGAGCCCACGGTGCATGAAGCTGACCATGGGTTAGAGACATGCTTGAGTCTCAGAGGCTCCCACAGTAGAGGAGCTCAGGAGAGGGAAGATGTTTCTCGAACCACAGAAGAATTGGGGTCACCTGGAGAACAGAGCATTTATAAATAAACCAGGCAGACATAATTTTGCTCAGCATGTTTAAGATACAGCTAAGAATTAACAGACTGGCTGGAAATTCCTCTTACAGGAAATTTGAAAGTACATAAAATAAGTGGGAAAAAGTGTGCACATATCTATTCTTATAGCAACCATGTATGCACTTAAGGGTAATGTTTGAAAGAGACTGTGAAGGAATAAATAGTTGCTGTATTCAGTGGTTGGATTAGAAACAAAAAGTGTCAAGGCTTAGAAGCTGCATTTCCCTGGAGAGTTCTGCCAGTGCTCCTGATTACCTTAGTTTTCTGGGTGGTAATTTGTGAGATACTGGGCAGGATTTAGTTGGCATTTCTGCCTTGAATGGAGGGAGGGCTCCCTAGTACATTTGACCTCAGAACCCTTGTTCCACAAAGTATATTAACCTCCACCAAAAATGCTCTGGGGGTAATGCAGTAAGACTGGGGGGACCTTGCTGCAGCTGGGGATCCAGGGCAGTCCTCATGCTTAGCCAGCCAAAAACCTAAGTTTACTGGTGTTGAGAGGAGTTATTTCTTCATTTTTCCGTTATAAAACTATATTTGTTTATTGGGGAAGATTAGAGAATTATCAAAAAAAGAGAAGATGATGACAGTGGCTGCTGGTATTTTCTGCCCCAGAAGAATAAATGCAGCACTTAGGAGCTTTCCCCAGTCTGCCTCTTTATTTGTGTGTCATCTGTGTATAAACAAGTGTCTTACAGAGGGATCATGCTGTTTGCTATCCTATGTCCCTCTTCATTATTTAATGAGAATGCTACCCTACCATTTTTAATGGCTGCATAGTATTCTGTTATAGTGATTGCCCAGTTGCACAGTTCAGTCATTAGTGATTTTTCATTGTTCTAAACAGCATTGTAGTGAACACCTCAGTTTACGGAGCTCTCGGGTAGCTGATAGAATCCTTTACCGCAGCAGAAGATGGGAACATTGTAAAAGTGATTGAGTTATTTCTTAAATTCTCTTCAGCTCTGAAGCTAGGGTTTTCACCATCCACACTCAATTGACCCAGTTGATGTGGGGTTTCTCTTGGGAGCCTCCCCCTGACTGGAGCCATTGCAGCATGTCACTCTGTTCTGTTGCAGGCGGGGCCCTTGCATTTGTTGGCCCAAGCTTGGCGGTGCATAAGACCTCCTCGGCTGTGGACCGCCAGCGGGAGTACCTCCTGGACATGATCCCGCCACGCTCCATCCCCCAGTCGGCCACGTGGAAATAGTGTGAGCCGGGCCCAGTGGAGAATAGGCTCCCTCCTCCTTCCCACCTGGCCCGTCACCCTCCACTCAGGAAGATACCCTGCTCCCTGAGAGAGTGAGCAAGCAAGCAAGCAAGCGTAGGTCATCTGCGGAAGCAAGAGCATTCCTGGCTGCAAAGTCTTTGTTGCTCCAAAGTCTTGTCACGACTGGGGGGCTGCTTCACAGGTGGATGAGGATTATCACTGGGGAACCTTTCCCATGGGCTTTCCTTCTTTCTTTGCCTTTAGTTTGCCCAACACCAGCAGAAAAGTGGACCTCGGGAGCTGGTTCTGCTCCCACCCTCCCCTTCAGCTCCCACAAGGTGCACAGGCGGCCTGGACACTGTGACACACTCAGGCAAGATCAGTGCCTGGGGCTTCTGAAGTTGAGCAGAGCATTCTGTTTTTGTTTTTTTTCCGTCTTAGCCTCCCAATCTTTGACTGCCTTCCTTCACGGCAATCTCTAGGTTGACAAATTTTTTTAAATCACCTCACGATAATGGAGTTAAAAGTAAACCATGCAGACCCAGAGGTTCCTGCCAAGCACAGCCCCCCAAGCCCTGGAGAGTGGGCTGCTGACCAACCCGTCCTCACTCGCTCCAGCGGAAGGCCTGTGCTGCTGCTCTTCCCGGAGACCCCCAACCTCACACACTTAGCAGAAGAACGAACTATAACCCAGGCCCAGCCAGAGAGCTCGGGATCCTGGAAGCCATGCCGCTGCCTACAGAGGAGGGAGGAGGAGAGAATCAGCAGCAACATCCAGAGCCTGAGCAGGAATTTGGAGGGGCGGGCTGTTGTGTTTTTTTCTTTTTGTTGTTGTGGTGGTTTATTTTATTAATTTTTTTTCTTTTCCTACTTATTTTGATAGATAATATCCCAAGCTACCCTGGCCTGTGTCAGGTGTGTCAGATGGGGAGGTGCCCCTGCCCCCCAAAGACTTCAGGGTGTCTATTTGGATCTAGTTTAGAACCTTCCCTTAAAGCAGGGCCATGCTGCCAGCGTGCACCTTCAGACTTTTTTACCCTCTTTAGAGTCTACAGAAATGTCTTACAAAGGATCAGGTCTGCTCTTAATTGTGTTTCATTTTGGTTTTTCCCACTCCTTAAGAATCAGTTCCATGAGGAAAGGCAGAAGCTGTCCTGTGTGTGCTATGCACGGGGCTGGCTCCATGCAGGAGCGAGGGCATCCTGTGTGTGTGCATACACATTTGTCAATGTGTAAATGAGTACGCCGCTCCCTACTTCAGCCCTAGCCCTGGTTTTCCTGTCCATGCAGTAGGGACTTAATTTAAAATCCTTATTTTGTAGGGCCACCACCTTCGAACACACTGCTTCAACATTCTAATAAAGGCTCATTTAACCCCCTCTCTCATGTTGTGTGAATATCAGTGTTTAGAAAGCATCTTTTGACATGCACTAGAAGACCTAAGTTAGAAGACCTAGTTTTACAAAACATTCTAAGTTTTTATTGTGTAAAACTAAATTTATCATTGATTTTTGTTTTGAGTAGTAGGTGGGCTGAAGGAGGGGAGGGCAGTGAAGGGTTGCTTTCATTACCAAATCCAGGGATTTGGGGGAAAAGAGGGAAATTGATATTCAGGAGTTGGGGGAAAGGGTGTGTTTTTACACCAAAAAATCAAGAGTATGCAAGCATTTCTATTGCATTTTTTCCATGTGCCTGGCAAATAAATACCTGTCTTATACTACCCTGAGCTGTTAGCCCTCTCTGTTCAGTGACATGGGCCAGACTCCAAATCCTCCAAGGAGAATTCGGCTGGCCACTCTGGCAAAGACTTCAATTCTATGCAGTACTGGGATCACGTGTCCGGGCCAGGGTCAGCTCTGCATTGGAGGGGTGTGCCAGGGTTGGTTGTTGTGGCCTAGCCAGAGTTGACTGGGTCTGTGGCCTGAGGGCACAAGTTGGACCCCCTGCCCATCAAAACCTGGCTCATCATCATGCTCAGGAACCACCTCTCCTCACCTCATCTCACCTGGCTGGACTGCCTTGGACAGAGGACAGGATAGCCAGGCCCTGGCTTTGCCTTCTCCAGCCCAATGGCCCCAGGCACATTCCCAGCAGGGACAACTTACTGTGACAGAAATGTAGCTTTTTAAGAAGGGGGCAAGATGAGGCTTTTAATCTTTACCTCACTCATTCTACTCAAAACTCCTATCCCCATTTTTCTTCATTTCCCTCCTTTACATTGTAACTTCTGTGATAAGTCTCAAATGGGTGGTTGTGTGATGAACTTTTAAGATGTTATAAGAAAGGCATTACTAAATACCTCTCTGGGTGTGGGCTTTGAATATACTAGGAAAGGATGTTAATGATAAGGATGTTCCCCCAGCAGCAAAGCTCACCACCACAGAATTGCCCACAATGCTGGGGTCCTGGTCTTCCCCCGGGAATGTTGGGGCTGAGAGGACCTGGTTTCCAGGAACAGCGAGAATGTGGAAACCCTCAGGCCCAAATGACAAACCATTTTCTAGTTATCTGATATGGACACCTGACAGCACCTGGAAACCAAAATGTCTGCTGCTCAGTGGACGGGGTGTGAAGTTCACAAAACTTATTTCTCCTGTTTTGATGGGGGAGCAGATTTGAAATGGCTGAGTGCATATACAGATGTGACATCAGGGCCCACACCTTTGACAAGGCTGAGAATGGCCCTTCTCCAGGGTGCCTCTGGCCCTGTCTGTCCTCCAAGACCTTCATGAAACAAAAAGGTCATCCTATTACAGAGGGAATGAAAGAGGAGACTGAGTACAGTTCTGCTGTGTGTCCCCTGTGGCACACTCCTGTGGTGGAAAGACAGGAGTTTTCTGTATAAGTAATAGTATAAAGTCTCATCATGGGTGTAAATGGAAAAGATTGTCCTTGCTGCTCCGCCATAGGGTTTTTCTTTGATGCCGAGTTATGCTGCACACATTTGCCTAACTAACTTGGACTGCTTTTTTTTTTAATGATGGCTAAAGTTTTATATCCTTAACAAAGTGTAATAAAGTTACACTAGTGCAGGGTATTGGGAGGTGGATTTTTTTTGGGGGGGCGGGGGGGTTATCACTTGTATTTATTGTGACTAAGTCTTTGATAATGTAAAGCAAAAACATTGACCAACAAACCGGAATAGGAGTTCCAGTAAACAGGCTGGAATCAATGGCTATACATGGTGTCATGAGGAAATTTTAGAATCTGAAGGACAATAAAGAAATGGACTATATGTTGGCTGTATTTGTTTTGTCCCATCAGTCCTGGTTCCCCTGCATTATTTCATCCCAACTTTGGGACAGGTTGGAGACCTGAGGAAGATGCAGCAGGACGATCCTTTGTTAACAGGGAAGCAAAGAATGAGACATATGCTGCTTGGGCTTCTTAAGGACTTCACTTCCCATCAGGACGGAGTCCACAACTGAGCACCATGGCCTCACTTCTGGGCCTACATCACCAAAATCTTCCCCTAAGCCTGTTTGTTGAGTCCCAGAGCTTGACACAAAGCATGTGTTCAATAAGCGCATAAATGGAGAGGGAGGACTGAACGAATCAGCTTCCCTGGTGGACTCACCTCAGCCATGCCTCTCCCGGACTCTTACTCTCACCCAGGGAGGGGCCTTCACTAAGGAGAGCTTACACCACCTACCCCACTTCAGGCATAGCTGGGTTCAAATTCCAGCTGTTTGTTTATTTTTTGACAGAGAGAGATACAGAGACTGAACTGAACTGAACTGGGGGAACTCCCCAGTTCAGCATATGGGTCCGCAAGGGCTAGGGTCGGGGCCAGGGTCGGAGCCGGGATTGGATCCTCGGTCCCCGGTGCTGCAAAGTGAGCGCTTAACCCACTGAGCCATCCCGGCTTCCCCATCAGCTGTGTTCTTGGGCAGGTGACATCTGTTTGGGCTCCAATTTCCTCACTGTAAACGTGCAGTTTATGTGGAGAAGGGTGCTGGGTCCTTGCTCTCCATACCAACATCCTCATTCCCTGGGCCATCAAGACCCCCAGGAATGACCTCAAAGCCCCTTCGACTGCTTTGCTACTGGGCCCAAAAGGTCTGGGTTCGAATCCCCCCAACTCCCTTTTGAACATGAGCAAGAACCCTAACAAATCTTTTTTTCTAAAATGGAGCACCCTCGCCTGCTTCCCCCGCCCCTGGCCGGGAGCAACCTATTCTCCGTAAAGGGGGGCCATCACTAGAGCCATGTGTGAGGTAGAGCGAGTTTATTGCAAATTACAGCGAGGTGGGGTAGCAACCGGAGCGTGCAGTCCCCCAGCGGCAGGTGCCGCAGGCTGGCAACGGCCACTTTGTGTGTGCCTTCGCGGTCACTACACATAGGTCGGCACTGACCACCGGGCAGCAGTTGCTCATTAGGGACGGGCGCAATGCTTCGGTATCCCTAGTCCCGCCCCCTTCCGGAGCGTTCTTGAGGGAAAATAGAGGATGCACACACGCCCTCCTGCTCTACGAATTGTGGAGGAATTAGTGTCCAAACAGAGACCACCGCGGTCTCCGAAGTCGAGGAAGAGGGACCGGGGAAAGGACGCGCGCACAGTGGCACGCGGCGGCTACTCGGGACTCTCGAAATATGCCTCGCGCGTGCTCGCTTGCGCAGTGCTCGGGCTGCAGGAATGGAGGGAACTCCAACTTTTAGCCGGAGTCTCCCGAGCGCAGCCAGCCACTGCGTGCTACCTGGCCAGCCGAGGGCCTGGCAGACGGGCTGAACTGCAGCAACTCCGCGATCAGGGCCTTGCAACGCTCGGACAGCTCGAGGCCATCGGGGTAGAGAACGCCGCGCTTCTGACGCCGGGGCAGGCCGGCGATGTCGGAATCGTCGAAGGGCATGCACCCGGTGACCATGACGTAGAGCACAACACCCAGGCTCCACACGTCATACTTCTTGGGGTCGTAGGGAATGCCCAGGAGTACCTCGGGCGACGCGTAGGCGGCCGAGCCGCAGTAGGTGGTGCTCAGGTCTGGGTAGCCGTGTGCCTTGCGGCCAAAGCCAAAGTCCGTGAGCTTGACGCGGCGCTCATCCGGGCTCAGCAGCACGTTTTCGCACTTGAGGTCGCGGTGCACCAGGTGGTGGTCGTGCAGATAGCGCACGGCGCCGGCGATCTGTGCAAAGAGGTCCCGCGCCTGCCCTCCAGGGATGTGCCCGCTGCGCTGTACAGCCTGCAACAGGTCAGTGGCGGCCGCCTCCATCACGATGTACAGCTTCCCGTTGCACACCTCGATGAACTCGAAGACATGCACAATGTGTGGGTGCCGCACGCCCCGAAGGATGGACAATTCACGCGGCAGAAACTTGTTGACGAAGTCGGGTGGTGCGCGGCGCCGGTCCACCACTTTGATGGCCACTGTGCCCTTGTACTTCTTGGACGTGGCCACCTTCACCTTGGAGTAACTGCCCTCACCTATTGTGCGGCCCAGCTTATAGCCAAGTTCGCTCAGGAGTTTGTCGCCCGACATGGTGGCGCCAGGGGCGCGCGGGGAGCAGGAGGCGGCTGCTGTCGGGGGGGCGGCCGGACTCCTATCTCGGGCTTAACCCATGGCGCTTGGCACCTGCACCCCCGCACCCCCATGTGCCCACTCCCGGACCCCCACCGTCGCGGTGCCTTTTATTGCTCAGGTAACAATTCCTTATGAAGTGACCGCGGGCGTCACTCCGCCTCGGGGTGGGCCACCCCATACCCCGCCCCTCCCGGGGGTCCTCCAAGGCCCTAGGGCTTTGTGACTCATAATCGCTCTGAATGATCCAGTTCCCGACGAGAGGCCACTAGCAAGGACTCCCAACCACCACCGGGGAACCGAATCCGTGCCTGGGATTGGGGCAGCTCCTCGCGAGTTCAAATACAAGCAGCAGCCGCCCCGTAATTTCCTGTACCCAGACCTGACCATGTGGAACCCTGGGCTGCCTGCAGAGCCCCCGATTGGGAGCAAACGGGAAATGTAGCTCGGAAATCCGGCTCGCTCAGGAGCTTGACTGCCGTGCGCAATGCCCCGGAGGGAAGGTGAACGGAAAATCCTTTAGTGCAAGGACGCGGGCGACCTGACGGGCTCCAGGCGGCCAGGTGCCGCCCGGGAAGAGGAAATAAGGGTTCCTCAGCCGCAGTGGAGCCCCACAGCACGAGCTCTCCCTGCGCCGTAGGGGCGCTTCTCTAGCGCCCTGGGTTCCCTGGCCCAGCCAGGGGCCTGCGCGACAGCTACCGCCACTCCTAGCGGCCGCGGCTGTCTGTACGTCACTTCCGCCCGCGGCCGGAAGTGCAAAGCCCTGCGAAGATGGCGGCCTCGAAGGTGAAGCAGGACATGCCCCCGCCGGGGGGCTACGGCCCCATAGACTACAAGCGGAACCTTCCGCGACGGGGACTATCGGGTCAGTGTCCGCCTGCGCCGGGGCGTCAGCTTCTGGGCCTTCTGGGCGTCGCGGCGGGGCGGGGCGCTAGGGAGGCTGCCGGCCTCCGTTTACCTGCCGTGTGACGAGAGGCGGACTTCGGGGATCCCAGATCACTTCAGCGGTGGCAATAACGGTAACCGCTGTAACTTGTCGAGCAATTACTAAACCCTTTCTTCTTGTAACATCCCAGGAGTCGGTCTCTTTACTTATTCCCATTTCACAGTAGGTTAAACTAAGATTAATCTAGCCTGCGCCCCTAGCCCTTCGCCACGCTTCCATTTCACAGGTGGGGAAACTGAGGCCCGAGAGAGGCTGCGACCTCCCCCGCCAGGGCCACCCAGAGCAAAGCTGGTGACAAAACCGACAACATGAAGGGAATTTAAAAGATGTTCTGTGAGGTGGTTCCTCATAGGTGGCCCCCACCTGCAGGATGTCCCAGGAAGGTGTACAGCCAGTCCTCACTTAACGACCTACCAGTTTAACGACTTCTGATTTACCCAGTTCTCCTGTGTAGGGAACCCCCTTTCTCAGTCTTTATTTAGGGTTCCAAAGTTGGTTAGTATTCACTACACAAAGCGTTTTAGCAATCACGCAAAACTACATATTTCATTTATAAGTGTGGTGTTGCCTGGTATCTATTGAAAAATAACTTAAGGGTGAATATATTTGCTGTAAATCATTGGACTTTAAATTTAAAATCTGCATGTTATGCAAATCATGCCTTAAATTTAAAAAGTTCATGGGCATGGGGAAAAAAATGTAATAATTTAGACAGTAAGAAAAGTTTATGTCAAGTACAAACTCAAATCCTCCCACTCTCCATTTTGGCTTTTTTGTATCCCATAACAGAGGTTGGCAAACTTTTCCTATAAGGGCCAGATAAATATTTTATGCTTTGCTGGCCAGATGGTCTCTATCCATTGCTACTGCTTTTTTACAACTGTTTTATAGACCTAAAAGTGTTCTTAGCCCAAGGGCCACGCAAAAACAAGTTACATGCTAGATTTGGCACCACATGGGCACTCAACTCATCCTAGAGCAGATTGAATGAATATAATGTGATCTGAGTCTCTTTGTTTCTTTTCTCAATGTATAACTGAACACCCAGGCCAGTGCACCCCTCAGGTGTGTCACACAAGGTCTGTTTACACATATATACCTCTGTGACCTCTATCTAGACCTGGCTGCAGGATTCCAGCCCTTGGGTCTCCCTGGTCTCTCCCAAGTCAGGATATCTCTTATTTATTTTTAAATCACAAACATGTCCACTATCCCAGTCCTCTTCCTAACATAATTGTGTCTTCCATGCGCCCTAAATACCACTTCCTGGGGTTGGGCCCCCTAATCATACCCCTTTACACTGACTTTCATTGTAACACATACAAACCATTCCAGTCTTTCCTGGCTATAGAGGGATAAGCAAGATACCCCTTTTGGTGCTTTGGTCTTTGTTTATATACCTGCATTCATTCAGTAACTAGTTGAGTGTACACATGGCTGTGGGCCCTGTCTCAAGGAGCTCAGTGTCTAGCTGAGGAGACAAACATATCACACCAGAATTTCCTGTTGGGGCAAGTGGTGAGGCCTGGGCTAATTAGGGCCTGCTTTAGATGGGGTGGGCCAGAGGTACCTCTCTAGGAGGCATCCCCTAGGAGGAAGGAACAGCAGGTGCAAAGGTCCTGTGCTCTATTCTGCACTCTGCCTTCATTCTCTGTCCTCCTGGCCCTCGTCTAGCCTTGCCTCTTTTGAGCCATGGTCCATAGTGCTCCTCTCCCTATCAGTCCTACCCTCTCCTGCTCTTGTCATGGCACTGTGACCCCAAGCCTGGCACCAACTGCCCTGTTGCCCTAGACCACTCACCACCAGCATCCCAGAACATCAGCTGGCTCAGGACGCCTTTAATTCATACTGCTCTCAAAGTGACTGCTACCCTCACTTCACATCTCTCACCCAGCTCCTCTCTGCATTTCCTCCTGTGCTGAGAGTATGCCCTTTTGTTTCTTGTATCTTTAACATATTTATTGTCATTCTATACCATCCATTTCCCTATTTCATGTTTACAAATCACTGATCTTTAGTCTTTTCATAGTTGTGCAGCCATCACCATGATCTAAATTGATAACACTTTCATCACCCCCCACATAAACCCTATACCATCAGCAGTCACTTCCCACTCTCCCCTCAGCCCTGACAACCAATAATCTGCCTTCTCTCCCTATGGATTTGCCTCTTCTGGACATTTCATATAAATGGAATTATTCACAGTGTGCCCCTATTTTGTGTGGTATCTTTCAGCATGATGTTTGTTATTTTGTTTTTTAAGATTTATTTTATTGTTTGAGAGAAGGTGAGAAAGAGAGAGAAGGAGGAAGGCCAGAGCAGTCACCATAGTTGCACATCATTAGTTGTGACAGTTTCATTCCACACAGGTGGATGTGGGGCCGCACAGGGCGGGTACCTAACTGGGGGCCTCCTGCATGGGAGGCAAGAACCTTTGCTGCCATCCTGGCAATTACTAATTGTGCTGCAGTTCAGCATGTAGGTTTGCATCGGCCAGGGCTGGGATTTGATTCCCTGACCTCACGGTTATAAGGCAAGCACTCAACCTGATGAGCTATTCCGGCATCCCTTCCAGAGCTTTTTAAAGTCAGTCATTACCCAACTCTATTTCTTTGTAAACCTCCTGGCGGCTCTCCATTTACTGTTACCTGAGAATGGGCCCTCCTCAGAGAGGTGTCCAGGTTCTTGGTGTCCTGAACAAAGAATTGAGCAAGACATAGAAGTATAGGGGGGAAAGAATAATTTATTAAAAGTAGAAGAACACTTCTGAAAAGTGGGAGCGTAGCAGAAAGGATAGTTTATTGGAAGGGAAAGTACAGTCCAAAGAGATAGGAGCAGACCTGAATGAGAGTGACTCAAAAGGCCCAGCATTATATTTTTAGTGCTCATGTAGCATGTGTCAGTGCTTCAGTTTTTTTTATTTTTCATCTTTGAAAACAATTTTTTTTTTTTTACCATTTTAACTATTTTTTAATGTTTTTAAAAATTATAGGGGGAAGCCGGGATGGCTCAGTGGGTTAGGCGCTCACTTTGCAGCCCAGGGGACCGAGGATCGAATCCTGGCCCCGGCTCGTGTGGACCCATGTGCTGAACTGGGGAGTGCCCCCAGTTCATTTCTCACCGGGGTGAGACCCCAGCCCAGTTCCTGCCCTGTGCAGCCCCACTCCCACCTGTGGAATGAAACTATGTGGAAAAACCAATGATGTGCAACTATGGAGACTGTTCTGGGCCCTCCCCCTTCTCTCTGTCTCTGTATCTCTCTCTCTCTGTCAAAAACAATAAATAAATCTTAAAAAAATATATATATATAGTTGACAGTGCTTCATTCCTTTTTATGACTGAATAATATTCTTGTATGGATGGACCACATTTTGTGTATCCACTTAACCACTTGATGGACATTTGAGTTGTTGCTATCTTTTGGTTGTTGTGAACAGTACTGCTATGAACATACATGTGCAAGTGTCTGTGTGGCATATGTTTAATTTCTCTTAGGTGAAATTTCACTTAGGAGTGTAATTGGTGGGCCATGGTAACTCCATGATAACTATGGTAATTTACATTAAACATTTTGAGGAACTTCCAAACTTTCCAAATTGGCAGTGCCATTTTACGTTCTCAACTGCAGTGTGTGGGAGTTCCAGTTTCTCCACATCTGAACAAAAATAATGTTTTTCCATATTTTTGAGTCTTGCCATCCCTAGTGGGTATGAGATGATATCTTAACTTCATATGGTGTTGATTTGTATTTCCTTGGTAATTGATGGTATTAAGCATCTTTTTATGTTTTTATTGGCCATTTTTATAGCTTCCTTGGATAAACGACTATTCTTGTCCTTTACACATTTTTGGATAGGTCAGCAGTTGAGTGCTTGCCTCGCAATCGGGAGGTCTGGGGTTTGATTACCAGCCCCGTCCCATGCAAACCCATTTTCTGGACTACTGTGCAACTGGTAACTGTCAGGATTTCTTGGTGGCAAAGATTCTAACCTCCCATGCAGGAGGCCTCTGGTTCGGTTCTCGCACACCAGGCCCCACATCCACCTGTGTGAAATGAAATCATATCACAACTAATGATGTACAACTATGGAGACTGCTCTGGGCCATCCCCCCTTCTCTCTCTCTGTCTCTCACCTTCTCTCAAACAGTAAATCTTTTTTAAAACAACAAATCCTTTACATATTTTTTAATTGGTTTGTTCATATATATATATATATATATATATATATATTTTTTTTTTTTTTTTTTTTAAATAAGATTTATTTTTATTATTTTTTGACAGAAGGGGGAGGGCCCAGAGCAGTCTCCATAGTTGACAGCATTAGTTCTCCATGTAGTTTCATTCCACAGGTGGGTGCAGGGCTGCGCAGGGCAGGAGCTGGGCCAGGAGCCTCCTGCATAGACCCCAGCAAGAACTGAACTGGGGGCACACCCCATTTCAGCATATGGGTCCTCATGAGCCGGGCCCGGGATTCGATCCTTGGGCTCCGGGGCTGCAAAGTAAGCGTTTAACCCACTGAGCCATCCCAACTTCCCCATTTGCTCATCTTTTTTTTTTTTTTATCTTTTCACATTTATAGAGAGAAATTATCTTTTTGTCTTCAGTGCATAGTTATTTCTATTTTACTTTTTGACAGATAGAGAGAGAGACAGAGACAGAGACAGTTAGAGAACCAAACTGTGGGAACTCCCCAGTTCAGCACGTGGGTCCTGCCTGGGCCGGAGCCGGGATTCGATCCCCGGTC
>PVKE010002406.1:0-46253 GCA_004027555.1 Craseonycteris thonglongyai | reverse complement strand
CATCTTTTTATTGAATTTTAATAGTTCTTTACATGTTTTAGATACCAAATGTCTTATCAGATAAATGATTCTCTAATACTTTCTCCCATTCTATAGGTTGTCTTTTTAGCTCATTGATAGTATCATTTGTAGCAAAAATGTTTTTAATTTTAGTGAAGTCCAATTCATCTATTTTTTTCTTTTGTCTCTTGTGCTTTTGGTGTCATATGTAAGAAATCATTGCCTCATCCAGGGTCAGAGACTGACTCCTCTGTTTTCTAAGAGTTTTATAGTTTTAGCTCTTACATTGAGGTCAGATCTACTTGGAGTTAATTTTTATGGATGGGGGAAGGAAGGAGCACATTCTATTCTTTTGCATGTGCCTTTCCAGTTGTCTAATTTGCTGAAAAGACTATTCTTTCCTCATTGAATTGTCTTGGCACCCTTGTCCAAATTCAATTGACCATAAATATGAGGGTTTATTTCTGGACTCAGCTCTGTTCCATTGATGTACATGTCTATCTTTATGCCAATGCCACACTGTCTTGTATACACAGCTGCGTGATAAGTTTTGAAATTGTGAAGTGCGAGTTCTTCAACTTTGTTCTTTTTTCAGAATGGTTTTATCTTTTTTGGTCCTTTGTGTTTCCATATGAATTTTATGATCTGCTTATCAATTTCTGTGGGACAGTTTGATGGGGCGATATTTGGGATTCTGATGGGGACTGCGTTGAGTGTACCTCAGTTTGAAGAGTGCTGCCATCTGAACAGTGTTCTGATCCATGAACACAGGATATGTTTCCATTTATGTAGGTCTTCTTTACGTGTGGCCCGCACATCCTTTTGGGCCTTCTTCTCCTCGGCCTCCCGCACTATACTGGCAGCTGCAGAGGCACAGACAGACTCCTGTGAGGGCCTGGGTCTCAGCCTAGAAGCTGGCAGTGAGGAAGAAGATGAGTTAGAGTTGCCTCATTGTAAAGGCTGCCTTAGTCCTGGAATTTATCTTATAGATGTACCTACACTTGGGTGCCTGGTGTGATGACAAGGAGTTTTCACAGAGACAGCCAGATCTGTCCCCTGGGGCGTGGTAAGAAGAGGAGGCTGGGCCTCTCTGCAGCTGTTGAAAAGAATGAGGCAAGGAGTACTGGGATAGCTAGGCGGTTGAGCACTTCCCTCACAATTGTGATGTCCAGGGTTTGATTCCTGACTACAACCCATACAACCCCATATGCTGAATTGCTGCACAACTAGTAACCACCAGGGTGATGTGGTAGCGAAGGTTCTCGCCTCCCATGCGGGAGGCCCCCCTGTTTGGTTCCCACCCCACACAGCCCCATATCCACCTGTGCAGAATGAAACCATGTCACAACTAATGATGTACAACTATGGAGACTGCTTTGAGCCCTTTCCTTTTCTCTTTCTCTCTCTTACCTTCTCTCAAACAATAAAAATTTAAAAAATATTTTTAATTAAAAAAGAAAAGAATGAGGTATCTCTGAGGAAATGCCCAACGCAGGCAACTAACCATTGGATGTGCTAGGAGGGGTCCTGGGTACTCAGATCTCTTGAGAGGAACCAGGGTGCCCTGGCCTATTCCCACAGTGTGGAACTGCCTCACCCTGAGCTGGTGTTTTTAACAGGTTGAGCTAAAAGGGGAAAAATGGAGCCAGTTTCTCATTTATATCCAGTCCAGCAGAGGTATTTCATGAGCCTTGTGTAGGAGCCAAGCTGAAGAAGAAAGAGCCCCCACTTTGTGCTTCCACAAGGCCCAGAGGTTGGCCTTATCTACCATTTACTGGTCCTTCACTAAGTGTTGACTCGAGCTCTACCTGCATGAGTTTTTCCATTTGTCACAGCAACCACAAGGCCTGGCCAGAGAATAGACAGGCTCAAAAGATGAGGGGGTGCAAGGGGAGCCAGGCCCCAGTTGGCAGGGCCTCCCTAAAAACCCCAGTGGGACCACAACTTGTCAGTCAGGATTACAGCTTGGATGTCCCCTGGTGCTCAGTAAATATTCATGGCAGCCTGTCCCCTGGAGCCTGGGCATGGGGTCTTGACCCTGCTGGGCCTGGAGCAGCAGCACCCCAGGAGCCCAAGGGGTGGTAGGCAGCCCCTGCAGGGCACTGCCAGCCTCTGGCAACCCAGTCCAGCCCCCTGTGGGCAGTATACAGGGAGGTGGCCCAGGCAACCCAGAACCACCAGGAAGTGGGGACCCAACCATGCATACTGACCTTTCTGCAGGGACTGGCCAGCTGACTGGTAACCAAACAACCTTCCAGAAGAGGGTGGGGTCAAGGTCACACAGCCACACAAACTCCAGCATATGTGCAGAGGTATTGTAGCCGCAGCAGCCTCACCTGTGAGAGAGAAGCCGAGGCAGCCTGGTGTACCCTACCTGCAGAGTGGATGAACATAACTGAGAGTGTTCTGCAGCTGCAGAGAAGGGGGTGTCCAAGGGAGGTGGCTGGTACACATCCCCCAGAGACAAAAAAGTAGTCTGAAGAAATGTCAGCTATCTCTGGGAAGGGGTCACAGGGACTCTCACCTTCTCCCTTTTTCATATTCCTGGGATACTTGGACAGCAAGTGAATTATGCTTCCTGGGAAGAAACAACAAGTGTGGCCCATTCTGCATGCGGGTGCTGAGCTGGCACTTCTCTCCCCACAGGCTACAGCATGTTTGCTGTGGGCATTGGGACCCTGCTCTTCGGGTACTGGAGTATGATGAAGTGGAACCGTGAGCGCAGGTAGGCCCCACACAGGTGAGGGTGAGCACATGCCTGGGGACTTGGAGTACAACAGGGTCCCTTGTCAACTCCCCAGGCCTTGGGCAAGTCTGTTTTTGGGCTTTACCATCAAGGATTGATTAGTAAGCAGGAAGCTTGCCTCCAGGTATTAACCAGGCACTCCTCAGCCTCTACTGCTGGGGACGTGAGGATCCAGGTTAGGATAGCCCCTAGGATGGAGGTGGAGGGGCCGGCCTGGGACACATTCTCTGAGCAGGTTTTTGTTCAGGGTGACCAGCCAATGATCGCATAGGGGCTTAAAGAGCAGATCCACAAGACAATGGCCATTCCAACCATGCGGGGCCTGAGGGACCAAGGTCTGTGGTGGCCTTGGTTCAGATTCTGGCTGCCTCTGAGCTCAACTGCTGCCTCTGCCAGGTAACTGACTCCTCATTGGACCCTGACTGGCTGGGCCCCTCCACCCTGTCCCACCTGTGTCATGTGTCCTTAGCGCCCCCCACGAGGCCAAGAAACCTGAGGGCAGTACTGGAGAAGCCCCAGCTCATGAAGAGTGCTTTAAATTGTTGAGTGAACTCAGGAGCACCCAGTGGGTGCTGGGTGCTAGGACCTTCATGCAATATAGGCAAGACCAGGCCCAGACTCCTGGGAGACCTGGTAGTGACCACAGTGTGGCTGTGTGAGGGCAGCCACCTGGGGGTTGGGAGATGAGGGGTGGACTGAAGTTCATTCCACTCCTTCCTTGTGCCTCTTAAGATTCTCGGTGATGAGGGGACAGGGCCCACTCCCTGGGCCACCACCTAGCTCCACTCCCCCCACCACCCATCACAGACAGGGCTGGTTGCTTGGAAGATGCTGAAAAGCAGGGCGAAGAAAGGAGCTGTGAGCCTGGGGCTCACACCCCGAGGGTGTTTTGAGATGGAGGGGACATGACTTTGTAAGGCCCAGAGCCGCGTGATGAACGCTGCCCCCCTTCACAGCAATCATCCTGGGCTATTTTTAGGATTTAAAAAAAGTTTTGACTTGCAAAGGAAGTGTGAAGCCAGCAGTCTTGTGGACCAACGCCTGTGCCAGCTGGGCCCCTCTATCTTGGGCTGTTGGTGGGTAGAGCCCACTGCCCAAGCCCTGCCCTGCTTGCTTGCTTCTCCCCCAACCCCCTTCCCCGTACATCATCCTGAATGTTCAGGGTCTGCATTGCCTGTCCCTCACCTCTGCCCACCCTGTTCTGATCCGAGTGTTGGTTTTGGGGTTTCACAGGCGGCTACAGATCGAGGACTTTGAGGCCCGTATCGCACTGATGCCGCTGTTGCAGGCAGAGAAGGACCGGAGGTGAGGCTGCCAGGGCCAGGGGGTCCCAGGCCTGAGGCCCCCAGTCTGCAGTACCAGACAGTCATAATGCGCATGGGGACTGGAAGCCGCGTCCTTGCACACATGGGCCTGCTGCCAACCCTTGAAGAGGGCCCTAGACTTGTCTTAAAGGGGAGGCCTATGGGGGAAAAGAGGAAGGCTTCCTACAAGAGGGGCTGTTGGGACTGGAGCAAGAGAATAGTAAGAATTTGCCAGGGAGAGGGAATGGAAGAAAGAGGTCAGTGTGTGCAGGGTAGGAAGCAGCAGCAGGTGATGAGTGTGGAGAGGGAGGGGTCTGGCAGGTGCATTAGACAGAGGTCCCTTGGGATGCTCAGGCCTGTTGCCCACCTTCTACTCCATCCTTGCAGGGTCCTGCAGATGCTTCGGGAGAACCTGGAAGAGGAAGCCATCATCATGAAGGATGTGCCCAACTGGAAGGTGGGTCCCTGGCAGGGAGGGCGGGGGTCTAGGCTACTGCAGAAGTGTAACCTCCCATAGAAAACCTGGGGCTGAGAGGGGTGTAGTAGGTGCTGGGTGTGAGAAGAAAGCAGCAGCTTCTGACACTGGCCAGCAGGCTGTGTGGGACTGGGGGCAGCTGCAACCCCACCTGTACCTGCTGTTTCTGCAGGTGGGTGAATCTGTGTACCACACAACACGCTGGGTGACCCCCGTGATGGGTGAGCTGTATGGACTGCGCAGGAATGAGGAGATTCTCAACGCCACCTATGGCTTCATCTGGTACACGTAGTGGCCACCCCTTGGCCACTGGACCCCATCCCCTCCCCATAGAAGAGAATAAAAGCTCTGGAGACCTGTCTGCCTTTGTACCAGGGACTGAGTGACTGGAAAGGAGGGGTGCCACTGGGTCACAGGTGATATGGGCACACCGGGACTGGACCTGGGGGTTCTTCAGAAAACACCAAGCAAGGTGGCTTCAAAAAATACTCAAAGGTTACCCCTGGGTCCACCACCAGCTTCCACTCCCAAACATGCCAGAACTCTTCTGTTGAAATCATGCTTGTCCCGCAGCTCACCTCTCCAGGCTGGGGGCTTCACCTGAGCATGGGCAGGTAGGGGCTTGCGGAGGAGCGCACAGAGGTGGCAGGGGCGGGTCCCCCTCCTCCCAGGCCAGGATCATAGCAGGGGTGACTGATCCCCGCCGTACCTCTAGACTGCGTTTCCCTGCCAGTATGAGACATCTAATCTCTGAGCTTCCTAGCTTCGCCCCTCAGCTGCTCAGTTCTTGGCATGAAAGGGTTAGGTCTACCTGCGCCCACTGACCAATGGTCCCGCATACCGCCTTCACAGCGCCTCTTGATTGGCCAGCACGCAGGGTGGGCGGGGAAGAGGCGGGCTTGCCCGGGAATGAGCTTAAAGGAAGTCGGAGGGGGCCGTGCAGTACTGCGCGCACCAACTCACCTCAACAATGACCAGCAAGGCGAGCCAGGAACTGGCGGAGGCGCCTGTGGAGCGGCATTTCCTCAGGTCAGCCGGAATGCGGCCGGGGACCGGAGGCAGGGACGTGGTCGGGAGGGGGCAATGGCTGGGAGGGGACCCGAGGAATCCGAGGCCCACCCGGCATTTCACTGGAGAAACAGCCTGCCGCTGCGTTGCCAGGGAAACTGCAGGTCCACCCCTCATGGATTATTCATCAACACAGCTATTGCGTCTCCATCACCCCTTACCTCTACCAGGGCCCACCTCCACTTTCCATGTCCCAGGGACTCTGGAACCTCCCATCTCTTTCCCATTTGAACTCTCACTCTCAGCTCCTCAAATGCACACATACCCCTTGGTGATCCACCTGCCACTATAACCTGGTCCAGAGAAGGAAACAGGCCTGGGGAGGGAAACCGCTGCCTGAGCCAGGGCCGGGGTGGTTCTGGAACACATGAGCACTTGCCAGCAGGTTGATGAATTTAGTCTGGAGCAAGGAACTGTGATTGTCTCCCACCTTGTCCTGAGTCACCCTATGTGACACGGGACCCGAAGAAGGGCTGTGGACCTCTCTGTAAACACCATTTAATAGCTCTGGTTCCACCACTTCTGCCCACTGTCTAGTCAGCCCCCCGGGGCAGATACTGTCCAGTAACTAGCTGATGTCCAGATTAAGCCTAAGCACCCAGCACTTTCAGAAATATGTTCTAGTGCTGGAACTGTGACTTTCTCTGGCATTGGGGCCAGTGGAACCCGTTGTTGGGTTGGGGCTCAAACACCAGCTGAAGACCAATGGGGCTCTGTGGTGGGTGGGCGTAGAAAACAGTGAAGGAGGGGAGAGGAGGCAATGAGGTTAGAGACATGATGGGGGGCATGTAGGTGTGATGAAGACTGATTATTCTCTGAATACTGGGGAGCTTTAAGAAGGTTTGCAACGAGGTGATGCAATCTGCTGTTGAAGTTTTCAAAGCCCCCGCTACTTGTGTTGTGGAGTTTGGGGTGATGGGGATGGGCATGAAGCTGCTATGGGCTGTAAGGTGAGCAACAATGGAGGGGGGGGCTGGTGGGAAGAGGCATGAGGCCGGAGAGAAGCAGAGTTGAGCATAGAGAGGGTCTGGATCTGTCAGGGGGTGTCCTGGCCTCACGGTTTCACCTTCAAAAGAGCCCCTTCCTGGAAGCATCTTGGGAGTGCCAGGTCCCGTTCCTTTTGAAACCAGGTCTCAGCCCTTCTGGAGCTGGTGGGCAAATCCTGGGTCTCAGCCTCTCTCACGTGGGGTCTGAAGGAGGAGGCAAGAGGCAACCCCGTAACAGCCTTCACCCCCTCCCCCACAGTTCCACAATAGCTCTGTCCTGTCCACCTCCCCGACTGGCCCTAATTCCCACTCACATTCCACTTGAGGCCACCACCCCAGGCTCCTAGCCTGGACCAACCCCTCCCCATGGAGTCCTCATTATCACTCTAATGACCAGTTAGGCAGGAAGATAATGTTCCAAGTGGTGACCTGAGGCCAAGGCTTGGGACAGAGGAAGAAGTGGAAAAGTGGATGGTCCTCCCAACACCCTTATCCCCACCACCACCACCACACACCCTCCTGTCGGGGCTGCAGCCAGAGCTGTGGGGAAATAAAGCACATTCCCAAAACATCTTCCTGGGAGCTGGGCAGGCCTGGGGTGTGGGTGGGGCTGTTCATTTCACTCCTCCATGAGCTCCTTCCTTGACCCAGTACCTCAACCTCATCCCACATTGGCCAAACACAAGCCCACAATCGAATCTGGCTTGGTTGTTGGGGTCTCAAGGTATGTGGCCTCCCTGTCCTGAAACTTCATCTCCCCCATCAGTGTGGGCCCCAAAGTGTGGTCCTGATCCAGTTTCTCAGTCTTGCTCACTGCTCTAGCCACATGGGCCTCCCTTCTGTCCCTTGAACCTGTTAAGCTTGTTCCCATTACAAGGCATTGGCCCTTGCTGTTCTTGCCACCTGTATTATCCCCCATTATGCTCCAGACCAGCTCCTCCAGGAAGCCCTCCCTGACTTCCCATCCCACAGCTCTCCTCCTTCCTCATCTTTGCCCTTCCTGCTGCCTGGTCTGATCACACTGCAAAATTGGCCCAAAGGGTGTGGTTTCTTGCTCACAGAATTGAAGAGGGAACCTAGGGTTTATCCCAACAAAGCTCTACCAACTGTAGGTCTGCCTATGCTGTTTTGCTCACACCCTGGCCATGGCTCTGGAGACAAAACACCAAAGGTAAAGTCTCAGTTTTCCCTCTCACTTCCTGTATGACCCTGGGCAGGCCACTTAGTTTCTCTGAGTTGTTGGATGTTCTTCCAACTCTTTCTGAGCCTGGTATTATTATTATTATTTTACTACTATTACCCTCTCTAGGGTCGGCTCAGCCAGGGGTAGGTGCTGTTCCCTAGCAGCAAGGGGTCCTGCCTAGGGGAAGCTGGCATCAGGCCATCAGGAGGCTGCCCAACCCCTGATTCTGGAGTGAGGAACACCTGATCTTCAAAGCCACTTCTCCCTGTCTGCATCCACCAAGCCCACGCCCCTTGGGAGGCCCCTAAGCCAGGGCCAACTTAGTCCCTGCTCTTAGAAGAGTTCAATGCTTGGTTTAATGCTCTGCTGTCACCATCTTGAAATTCTTGATTTTTGAACAAGGGATCCACGTTTGCACTTTGAACTGGGCCTCAAAAATGAGCCCATCCTGCTTTCACTTTTGCAAAGGAGGAAGCAAGGCTCAGAAAAATGAAACGGACCCCAGACACCCAGTGGTGGCAGAGCTTCACTTCAAGCAAACTGGCCCCATCTCTCTGGGCACAGTTATTTGACTTTTACCACTGCCTTTGACGAGGAATCACCAATGGGTCTCACAGCTACGGGCCCCACATCCACCTCCCTAAGTGAGCCATCAAATTCCTCTGCAGGGGAAGCCCGGATAGCTCAGCAAGTTAAGTGCTTGCTTTGCAGCCCCCAGGGAACAAGGATTCCCCGGCCGGTGCAGACCCACATGCTGAACTGGGGTGAGCTTCCCATGCATGAGGCCCCCCACCCAGTTTCTGCCCTGCCTGGCCCCCGCCCACCTGTGTGGAATGAAACCATGTCGAAAACTGATGGCGTGCAACTATGGAGACTGCTCTGGGCCCTCTCCCTTCTCTCTGTCTCTCTGTCTCTGTCTCTCTGTCTCTATCAAAAACAATAAATCTTTAGAAAAAAATTCCTCTGCAGCCTTCACAACCCACCTTCCCCCAGGCATACCCAGTCAGTTGGCCCCCTCCGATGTCCTGGAGCTCAATCAATGGTTTCCTCTGCCTGAAATCAGCCCCTAGCCCTCATCAAAGTTCTTCAAGCCTCGTTCCTCCCACCTTGGGGGCTGGGGGCTGGGGACATCTGGGTCCAGTTCGGTCTCCCACGCTTTGCGGCAATAGAACCAATGTGCTCCGCCTCGTGCTTTGTCAACCACGAGAGGGCGCGCGCGTCTCAGGGTTGGGCTCAAACCGCCCGTTGCCTGCCAGGTTTCATTCCACCGCGTGCTGGTCCGATGGGGAAACCCGGCTGGCGGGTACGTCAGGGACTGGCTTGGAACATTGGTGGAACATTGGTGGAACCTTTCTGGCTCCATCTAAGCCTCTGTTTCTAGGTCTCTGTTTCCGTCTCTCTGTGTCTCTGAGCGTCTCTTCTCACTTTTCCCCCCAGCACGGAGGAGGCGGCTGCCCTGGAGCGGGAGTTGCTAGAGGATTACCGCTTTGGGCGGCAGCAGCTGGTGGAGTTGTGTGGCCATGCTAGTGCTGTGGCTGTAACCAAGGTACCTAATCCCTGACCCTCGACCTTGACCCCAGCCAAATGGCCGACCCACCGGAGCCCAGGCCTAGCTGCATGGTCCCCGTGGCCAGGATAGTCCAGCCCTTAGAAGCTCCTCTTTGCTCGGGGACACTCCAGCCCATTATTCAGATGAAATGAGGCCCAGAGCAGCTTATCACTGGGCCAGGCCAAGCAGGGACCCCAGGGTTAGGGAAGGGACCGGGGTCCCTAGAGGCGTGGAGGCTGGAGATAAGAGACTGAAGCTACCGCAGGGACTGGTCAAGGACCCTTGAGGTACAGACATGACCACCTGTCTCTGACATTCCCTGGGTCTTGGGCATGGGGAACATGGGCACCTGCAGTCTGAGGACCCCCAAACAGCCTTGTGTTACAGGTGGGGAAACAGGCTCAGAGCAGGAAGGGGCCTAAGCAGGGGCCCAGGGGAGGGAGAGCACAGTTGTGTCTGGCTCAAGGGCAACCTCCCCACCACCCCCACCTTTGAGGTGCCTGAGGGAATTCAAGAGTAAAAGTAACCATGCTGCTATCCAGTGCTTCGCCCCATGTGACCTCTGAACAGGGTAATAAAATGGACACCAGTTAATAAACATGAACACCTTACAAAAGTGCCCAAAAGAGTCAAGGCTCTAGCATAGAACCCTTCTCCTCTTCCTCCTCTTCCCCTTCTTTTTACCACTGTATACTTAAAAAAGAAAAAAGAAAATACACAGTATCTTTCTTTATGTGGACTGAATGTTTTTGTTTTGTTTTTACATAAATGTTCTTATTTACATATGAAACATATCCTAAGTGAGGTGCCCAAAGGAGAAGGAAATAGTGAAAATCTAAGCTACAGAAGCAAAGCCAGCGTAGTAAACTACTGCCTGGCTCTTAGTGACCAACCATCTGGATTTTGCCCTGAAAGTCCCAAGTCCATTTGGAAGCCCCTTGGTCACAGCCAGCCAGACAACGTCACCCTCCCTGATTCTGAGTGTGGTGTGGTGGGTACCAGGCATGGTCAGGATTTCACTGAGGCCTTGGGGAGGAGACAAAAATGGAATAACTTCCCCTTTGTGTGGCTGGAGGCTGGAGTATGGTTGCCCCCTCACCCCCAGAGCCACTGTGGGGCCAGGGAGAGACACAGGACCATAGAGACAGAGAATCTGAGGGCTAGAGGCCAAGACACAGAGACTAAATGGAGAGGGACAGATGAGGAGACAAGAGAGTCTGAGAAATACAGAAAGACAGAGAGGTGAAGACAGAGGTTGATGGAAAGGGACAAAGAGAGACAGGGCATGGCAGGTTGGAAAAGTACCCCCCCCCCCCAACACACACATACACACACCCGCCCGGAGGCCTGGAAAGTGGGTGGGGGAGGGGCAGCCACTGCAGTGGAAAAAGGTGGAAGAATGTCTGCAACTCAGGCCGAGAATAAACAAACTGCAGTCCTGGCGCCTGGTGGTGGCAGGAGGCACATTTCCCTGCTTGGCAGAGCCTGAGACAAGGACTGTGTGTCTCCAAGGAGGAAACTGAGGCCCCAGGAGGCTCCACCCCTCACTTAGAACACCCCTCCTGTCCTATCCTATTGCCTCCAGGCCCAAGCCCTGTCCTTTCCTCTACCTGGGGCCTCAGTTTCCCCACCTGAGCAAGGAGGAATTCCCAGCTCCATGTCTTTGCCTTTGCTGTGCCCCCTGCCAGGTGTTCCCCTTGCCTGCTCCCTCCCGGAAGCAGAGGACAGTGCTGGTCGTTTGTGGCCCAGAGCAGAACGGGGCAGTGGGGCTGGTCTGTGCCCGGCACCTGCGGATGTTTGTGAGTAGCAAGGACTCCCTTGACCTCCCGGGTTATGCCCCCACCCAATCCTGGCAGAAATCAATTCCTTCTCTTGATAGTGTCCTAGGGGAACATTGAGACTGGACAGGTTACAGACTATGCCCAGTGCTTGTCCCAGGTAGGGTCCGCTGCCTGGTGCCAAGTGTGGGGGCTTGGCAGAGCCTAGGAGGAACCTGGGTGGGCCCCTCAACTGACCCCTGTCTGCTCTCTTCCCCAGGAGTACGAACCAACCATCTTCTACCCCACACGTTCACTGGACCCACTACACCGGGACCTGACCACCCAGTGTGAGAAGATGGACATCCCCTTCCTGTCCTATCTGCCCACAGAGGTCAGTGCTTGGCAGCACTTGAGGGGCAGGTGAGGGATGGTGTCCCAAGGCCACTCCTGACCCTCCTGCCCCCACCCCCCAGGTCCAGCTCATCAACGACGCCTATGGGCTGGTGGTGGATGCCGTGCTGGGTCCAGGCGTGGAGCCCTGTGAGGTTGGGGGGCCCTGCACACGTGCACTGGCCACACTCAAGCTGCTGTCCATTCCCCTTGTGAGCCTGGACATTCCTTCAGGCATGCCAGGCAAAGGGGGGAGTGCCAGGGCCTGGGGGATGTGGGGGCCCCCTGTGCTCCAGTTTCTGGTGCCCTGGCTTGTCTACCCACTCTGAGCCTCAGTTTCCCCAGTGTGGATGGATCGTGCACTCTGGGTATGGCAGAGGGTCACATTCGTCCCTCAGATGGGCAAGACCAAGGCTGCTGTCCAGGTGACCCTGCTTCCCCTGCTCCCCCCCCCAACCCAGCGTGCCCGCTGCCCACCCTGGCCCAGTTGCCCAGGCAGACGTGAGCTCACTCAGCAAAGGTCTTGCCCATCCTGGCTGCCACCCCAAGCCTGTTGGAGCCATTAGGCCACCGGCAGTCGGAACAAACAGCTGCTGGCCAGTTAGACCCTCCATGGGGGGTGGCCGGACTCACGGGACACCCCCTGGCTTGTGAGAGCCCAGGGACATCCTCAGCAGGGTGCCACGGAGTGGGGGACTTGGCTATGGGGAGGTGGGTTATCTGGTCTGAGGGTGGAGGCTAGGGTCACAGAAGGAAGGATTAAAGTCAGAAGGAGGAGGAGTTTAGTTAGTGGCCCCAGACTCCAGTCAGAGGAAGGAGAGAAGGGAAGGCCCTAGTCTGAAGGTGGAGGGAGGGCTCTTTGGGAGTAGGGCAGTGGTGGGATCCCGCCATGTCAAAAGACAGGATCTAGCCTGTGGGTGAAGGCAGGGATGTCCGGTCAGAGGGAAGAGTATTAGTCAGAGGGAGGAGGATAGATGCTCAAGTTGGGTGGGGAAGGGGCCACATCCTGTCAGAGGCAAGAATCCGAGGCAAAGAGACAGGTCTGATGGAGGAGGCTTGTCTGAGGATGGAGGCAAGTCTGTCCTTTGAGTGGGGATCTGGTTAGAGCGGGGAGGTTGGCTGGGAAGTCTGGGTGGAGACAGGTTCCAGTCTAAGTGGGAAAGCTCAGGATCGATAGGGAGGGCGGGATGGGGACGGGCACTGGCAGAGGCATGGATCTGATTGGGAAAGGACAGCAGGTGGAAATGATGCAGTCTGAAGATATAGTCTGAAGATTGGGTGGCAGGATGGGAGGAGGGGCAGAAAAGTATGAGGGCAGAGGCTCTGGCCGCAGGGGGACAGAAACACTTCCATGGTGGGAAAGAGGCTGGTCTGGGGGTGGAGGCTCAGTTTTTTGCAGAGGCAGGTCTGACCAAGACTCACATGTCAGAGAGAAGAGGCTGGATTTGGTAGGGAAGGGCAAGTGGTTGGTGGGGTAGCAAGGACTCTGGTCTGAGGGCGAGCACCCCTCCCAGCGCCCGATCCCCCTCCCGCCCCTCCTCCCTCAGGATGGGACGCGGAGACTGGTGGCAACGCTGAGGACGGGCTGCGACCTGACGTGCTGGTATCGCTGGCAGTGCCCAAGCTCTGTGCTGGCCGCTTTTCCGGGCGCCACCACTTCGTGGCCGGCAGGTTCGTTCCTGACGACGTGCGCCGAAAGTTTGCTCTGCGCCTGCCGGGATACACGGGCACCGACTGCGTGGCGGTGCTGTGACGGCCAGCCGAGCCCACCCCTCTTGGACGCGTGCCAATAAACAGATGTCCCCCCACCCCCCAGCCTCGCCTCCTCTGTGCGCGGCGCGCGGGAGGGAGTTTCCACCCGGTCCCCCGGAGGCTCAAGGCAGGAGGGGTGGAGGGCAGACGCAGAGTGGAACTTCCTACTAGCCTCCGTGGAAGGTAGATTGAGGGGGGGACTTCCAGCCTGCTGGAGTGGTCTAAGGCCATTAGGGTCAAAGATCAATTTGCTGAAGGATTTCTGGCTGCCTAAACTGAAGGTTCGGGCAGCTTCAGGCCTGATTCCAAGAAGCACTTTCCACAGGCAGTTTGGGACCCAACATGGAGAATGGAGGGTGGGTGGAAGAAGGGACTTCCAGCCGGCAACAGGGGGACGCAGGCCAGCCAGAGGGTGGAGGCACAACCAGACCAAGGGGGGCGACCCAGAGAGGTTGCTCACGCAACTGAAGTCACCCAGGGTCGAGGAACGTGGCCTGGATGGGGCGGGGCCTGGGGGAGGCGGAGCCTGCGGCCGTGTCCCGCCCCAAAGCTCAGCCCCAGCGGCCACCAGACCCGCGGGAGTCCGACCCAAGCACGGCGGAGCTCGGACGCTCAGACCCGGCCATGGCGTCACTGCCGCCACTGCTCTGCCTCTGTGTCGCCACGGCGCACCTGGCGGGGGCCCGAGGTGAGGCGCCCCCAGGTCCCAGCCCTAAGAGCCTGAACGTCTGGCAGCGGGTCTGGCATGCAGCCGCGCCTGGAGAGAGAACCAAGGGACCACTGGCTTCCCTAGGCCTGGGTCCCCTTTGCCAGCCCGGAGGTAGGGGAGTGAGGGAGACTGGGGACCGCCTGGGGCGGGGATAGGACCTCCTGGAAGAGACGGTAGGGGCACCCAGAGTGTGAATGTGAACTTTCGGCTCTTCTGGATTCCTGGGGACCGTGGAGTACCTGTCTCAGTCCCGGCATCTGAACACTGAATCCTCCAGTCCTGGCCCCTCTCACCTAACTCCTTTCCTCTTTCACATACACTTCTCACTCAGGAAAGAAAGTTTCATCTCTGGAACACTCAGTGGAATGGAGAACTGGGCCTATTTCTCAGATGAAGAGACTGAGGCTTCAGAGGGAAGGGACTTGTCTGAGGTTATCACCCAGCCCAACTATCTTAGACAGTTGAAGGCCAGCGCAGTAGGCTTAATCCAAAAAATCTGCTGGCAGTGTGGGTCCCAAGTGTAGGGGTGGAAGGTAGACTGAGGGAAGGACTTCCAGCAGGCAAATGGACAAAGGGGAACGCAGTTCATTCTAAGGGCAGAACACACCCAGGGGAAGAACTAGGTCTGGGGAGCAGGGCAGACAGACTTGTGCAGCCCGTGGAGTTGGGACTGGGTCTGAGCAAGAGATGAGGCTGCAGGGTCATGGGGAGGTTTCCTGGAGTGGGTGCTGCTGCCCTGGGGGTCAGCCATAGCTGGATTCCAGCTCCTAAGAGCCTAAGATGATCATGGCAGCACTTTTCATGAAAGGAGCTCAGAGGGGTCCCCATCAGTGCACTTCTTTCCCCCCACTCCTCACCCCTTCCACAGTCACCACCCCCGTTGAGGAGCCCACGGCTGTGTGGGGCCTTGAAGTTCCATCACTGGGTCCTGGCCAGCCCTCACCAACCCTGGAGGACTGGGAAGGTGAGTCAGCCTGGGTCCCAGTCCCGGTTCTGCTGTGGACTGTTGTGTGAGTTCTAGCTGGTGAGGTCACGTAAGCAGGAGGAAAAGGTTGGGTGGAAAGTCCAGTACCGTTCTGGTCCGTGGACATCACAGTCCCTAGAAGTGGTGCCCCAAAAGGTCTAAGTTTTAGGAGCAGGGAGGTAAGAATCCAGGCTGTTTGTCAAGGAGAAAACCGAGTGATCTTGGTGAGGTGGTGGGACCATACAGGAAAAGCAGAAGTTCTCGGACCCGGGTCCCTAGTTTTCAGGTCTGGAAGGTTCTGTTTGACTTGTTCTTGAAGCAGAAGTAGAGTGAGCGCCCCTTGAAGCGTTGATATGGAAGGCCAGCCCCTTCCTGCCTGTGGTAGGTTCACCAGAAAGTGAGGCCCCAGCTGGCACTAATGGAGCTGCCAGGCAGTGGAAAGCACAGCTAGCGCAGGTGTCAGGAGGGTTTCTTGCACCTCAGGGGTTCAGAATTCTGAAGGTGGGGGCGGGTTAAGACGGCAAGATCTCAGCGTGCACTGATGCACCAGCTCAAGCACTGGGCAGCAGAACGAGGACTGGTTAAAGGGAAGTCAACCTCCTGGTGACCCCTTCACAGCTCCTGCACCTGACGGCTCTGGATCTGGGCGAGGCCATGGGTGGGCTGGGCTAGCCCATGCCCACGGGGGTGGCAGGAAGGAGGGCCAGGTTTAGACATCATGTAAGGGCCTACACATGAAGATGGGGTCCGATAGGCTGTGGCCCGGGTCCCAGCTCTTGCGGTGCCCACAGAGGCCAGCGAGTGGACGTCTTGGTTCAACGTGGACCACCCGGGCGGCGACGGCGACTTCGAGAGCTTGGCCGCCATCCGCTTCTACTACGGGCCGGCGCGCGTGTGTCCGCAGCCGCTGGCACTGGAGGCGCGCACCACGGACTGGGCCCTGCCGTCCACCGTCGGAGAGCGTGTGCACTTGAACCCCACGCGCGGTTTCTGGTGCCTCAACCGTGAGCAGCCGCGCGGCCGCCGCTGCTCCAACTACCATGTGCGCTTCCGCTGCCCGCTCGGTGAGGGCGGGACCCAAGGAACGTGGGGCCTGAGCGGGGTGGGCGGGGTTAGGGGCGGGGCCTGAGTGGGTGGTGTGCAGAGGACGCCGGGTTGTGTGAGTGTGGGCGTGGCTAGGAAGAAGCGGGGTCTTTTAGGGGCAGGGCCCAAGCAGAGGGCAGGACCGGATGGGGGCGAGGCTTTGGGAAGGAGGGCCTCGGAATAACTGGGGGCCCAGGTAGGGTGCCGGAAGGGGCCTCAGGAGTGCATCTCTCGCTGCCTTCATTTGCACACCTGTAACAGCTCCGTCCTATGGGGGCGTGTTTTGAGTTTAAAATGTGTGAGGGATACAGGTAGAAGAATAGCAGGGGCTAACCTCGGGGCGGGGCTGTACCTCCAAGGTGCGCCTGGGGGAGCATTAGCGGAAGCAGTGGGCAGGACTTTTCTTTGGAGTACCTGCTTTTGGGTGCACGTGGCGGGGGCGTCCTCCAGTCCCACATTGTCACCAGATTTCCAGGAGGCGCAGTCTCTAGGGTGGGCAGCCATCTAACTTTTCCTCCCGCCCTCCCCGCAGAGGCCGCGTGGGGAGCATGGGGCCCGTGGGGTTCCTGTTCAGGGAGCTGCGGGCCAGGCCGTCGCTTGCGCCGCCGCCGATGCTCAAGCCCCGCTGAGAATACTTGTCCCGGGCGTCCCCTGGAGGCGCAGAAGTGTGTGCGGCCTCGGTGTCCAGGTAGGAGGGGGCGGGGCCGGTTGAGGGATAAACCTAGAAGGGCGGAGCCTGATGAAAGGCGGAGCTTGGGTGCAGGGGCGGGGCCTGGAGGTCCCAAACTTGGTTCACAAGGAGATTGGCCCCTCCTTCTCTTTTGGACCGCTTCTGGAGAAACATTGGTGAATGTGTGTATCTGGACGTGTGGTTGCCCCGGAGGTCGTGTCCAGATCTGGGGGGAGCTTCACCTGTGTGCATGGCCTAGTGCACGATGTCTCAGTGGACGCAGACACACACAGAAGTGGGATGCACACACGAGGCATTCGCAGCTTCTGCCGGTGCCCCACACCCACGCGGACACGAGTTCACACCCTGGCAGACACGATACCCAGGCTCTCCCAGGGCCAGACACCAGGCCAGCCAGGAGGCGACTGGAAATTCCTATCCGGCCTGGGCTCCACAAACACGGTCTGGAGACTGTCGGGCAGAGCCCGCTGCAGGGTGGGGGAACACTGTGGCCAATGGGGTGGTGGGGTCCCCACCCTACCCTGCCTGGCTCTGCCCTCCCAGCGGCGCCTCTGTCCTGAAGTTTCCAGTGGAATTTTCCATTTTATGAAGAAACCACGGGGTTGGGAGGGGAGGGAGATGTTCTGGGCGCAAGACCCAGCCCCTTGCTGGGCCCCCAGTCCTGGCCTGGACGTTTCTCTTATGCTGAAAGGAGTCTCTCGGTCCTGTGAGAGTTACCTCTTCTGTCCCCTCCTCCAGGGCATCTTCCTCACCTCTGTGAACTGCAAGTCCCTCTCCCTGCCCTGCCGCTGAGCCTCATGTCCCCCCTCACACAAAGGGCCCGCTCCAAGCAGGGCCATGCTGAGACACCTTTGCTGAGTAGATTCCTCTGCCCCTCTGCTCCCCTCTGTCCTCCAGGGTGCAGCCCCAACACGTGCACTTGCCCCAACCACATCCTCCTGGGCTCAGTGGTCACCTCATCTGGCCGACCGCTGCCAGGGGCTAGGGTCTCCCTGAGAGACTGGCCTGGCACTGTGGCCACCAGCGATGCCCATGGAACCTTCAGGATGCCTGAAGTGTGTGCCAGCAGCCGGGCTAATGTCAGTGCCCAAATAGATGGTTTCTCTGCTGGTGTGGCCCAGGCCCAGGCCAACAGTTCTGTATCCGCCGTGGTCACAATTGTTCTTAATAAATTAGGTAAGTGCCTTGTGAGGGGGCCAAGGAACTAGGGAGGGTGTTCTGGGTAACGCCAAGCACTTGAGATCGGGGTGATGTGATAGAGAGCGGTCGCTGGGGGAAGAAATGAGATGTGACACAGCCATTAAAGGTGAGATGTAGATTTGAGGAGGGAAGCATTAAGATAATGCATCATCTTGAGCAGATGTGAGGTGAACCTGAGTTGGGGGAATAGGGCATCCCTGGAAGTTAGAGGATGGGCCCTGTTCTTCTTGTGCAAAGTCATTGGGAGAAGCTGAGATGGGGCAGTACCCTGACCTTTGCTGCCTTTGCCCCCAGAGAAACCCTACCTTGTGAAGCACCCTGAGTCCCGAGTGCTAAAGGTTGGCCAGAATGTGACCTTCTGCTGCAAAGCCTCAGGCACCCCCATGCCCAAGAAATACTCCTGGTGAGTGCCCCGGCCCATGCTCAAGGGACTTGTGCCTGCTTTGGGGTTGCACTGAGTTTTATGCAATATGTGATGCCTCAGAGACCCAGCGGGAGCTGCTCTGCCCCTCCCTGGGCCGTGTGCAGGGTGGGGTGGGTGCAGCCCTGCCCTGTGCCCCGGGCCGCCAGGGAGTTATCTACCTGCCACCCAGGTTCCACAATGGGACCCTGCTGGACAGGCGAGAGCACAGGTATGGGAGCCAGCTGGAGCTACGGGGGCTGCGCCCAGACCAGGCAGGCACCTACCACTGCAAAGCGTGGAACGACGCAGGCGCTGTGCGCTCGGGTACCGCCCAGCTCGCCGTGCTTGGTGAGCACCCTGCCGTCCCCACCCTGAGCAAGTCCTAACAATCTCAAATGGAGCCCCAATGTCAGACTGATCTGAGCCCAATTCTAGGCCCCCAGTGAGCCCCTGATCCCAGTCCAGGCCCCCACTCTTGGCCTCAGCTGGATCCTCCCCTTCCCTGCCCTTGCCCAGATCTGGCTGATTTCTTGCTCCCCAGCCCCGGGACAGTCAGCCTGCGACCCCCAGCCTCGTGAGCACCTGATCAAACTCCCAGATGACTGCAGCCAGCTGGGCAGTGGCCCTGCCTACTTGAATGTGGGCCTCTGCCCTGACACCCTCTGCCCCAGCCCTGTAGGCTCAAGCCCCCGGTGTGGGGACGCAGCCTCCCGCTGCTGCTCTGTGCGCCGGCTCGAGAGCAGGGAGATCCGCTGTTCCAGCTATATCCTCCCAGTCAAGGTGGTGGCCCAGTGTGGCTGCCAGAAATGTCTGCCCCCTAGAGGGCTGGTCCAGGGACGTGTGGTGGCTGCTGACTCAGGGGAGCCCCTGCACTTTGCCCAGATCCTGCTGGGCCAGGAGCCCATCGGATTCACCTCCTACCAGGGAGACTTCACCATTGAGGTGCCTCCCTCTACCCAGAGGCTGGTGGTGACTTTTGTGGACCCTAGTGGCAAGTTCATGGACACTGTCAGGGTCCTGCCTTTTGACCCTCGAGGTGCTGGTGTGTACCATGAAGTCAAGGCTATGCGGAAGAGAGCCCCAGTCATCTTAGATGCAAATCAGATCAACACGCTCCCCCTTGGGGATCTGGAAGAGGAGCCTCCCGTGGGCGAGCTGGTCCTCCCACCTGGAGCCTTCCGTAGAGCCGATGGGGAGCCCTATGCGGGGGCTGTGGAAGCCCGGGTAACCTTCGTGGATCCCCGCGATCTCACTTCGGCAGCGGCCGCCCCCAGTGACCTGAGCTTCGTGGACAGTGATGGTGAACTGGCTCCTTTGCGCACCTATGGCATGTTTGCGGTGGACCTCCGGGCTGCCGGCTCGGCCGAGCAGCTACAGGCCTGGCCCGTGGCTGTGCGTGTGGCTGCCAGCCAGATCCGTATGGCAGGCCACGTAGATGCCCTCAAGCTGTGGTCGCTGAATCCTGATACGGGCTTGTGGGAGGAGGAGAGTGGCTTCCAGCGTGAGGGTTCAGCGGTCCCGCGGGTCCGCAGAGAGGAGCGCGTCTTCCTGGTGGGCAATGTGGAGATTCGCGAACGGCGTCTGTTCAATCTGGATGTGCCCGAGCGCCGCCGCTGCTTTGTGAAGGTGCGCGCCTATGCCAATGACAAATTTGCCCCCAGCGAGCAGGTGGAGGGTGTCGTGGTCACGCTGGTCAACCTGGAGCCGGACCCTGGTTTCTCGGCCAATCCCCGCGCCTGGGGCCGCTTCGATAGCACTGTCACCGGCCCAAACGGTGCCTGCCTCCCTGCCTTCTGCGACGCGGACAGGCCAGACGCCTACACGGCCCTGGTGACGGCCAACCTGGGCGGGGAGGAGCTGGAGCCCGCCCCCTCCCGGCCACGCCCCCTCCCGGGCAAGGTGGGCGTGGCCCAGCCCTACCTGGACAAGCTGGGATACCGCCGCACCGACCACGATGACCCTGACCTCAAACGCAATGGCTTCCACATCAACCTCGCCAAACCCAGGCCTGGCGACTCGGCCGAGGCCAATGGCCCTGTGTACCCGTGGCGCAACCTGCGGGAATGCCAGGAGGCCCCAGTGACCGCCAATCACTTCCGCTTCGCACGTATAGAAGCTGACAAGTATGAGTACAATGTGGTCCCCTTCCGCGAGGGTGTGCCAGCCTCCTGGACAGGAGATCTCTTGGCCTGGTGGCCCAACCCTCAGGAATTCCGGGCCTGCTTCCTCAAGGTGAAGATCCAAGGCCCGCAGGAGTACATGGTCCGTGCCCACAACGTGGGGGGCAGCCACCCGCGCACCCAGGGTCAGCTCTACGGGCTTCGGGATTCCCGCAGCGTCCGCGACCCCCAGCGCCCTGGAACTTCTGCTGCCTGTCTGGAGTTCAAATGCAGTGGGATGCTGTTTGACCAGCAACAGGTGGACAGGACGCTGGTGACCATTATGCCCCAGGGCAGTTGTCGTCGTGTGTCTGTCAATGGGCTCCTGCAGGATTACTTGGCTCGACACCCCCCACCAGCCTCCGCAGATGACCCAGCAGCCTTCGCCATGTTGGCCCCTCTGGACCCTCTGGGTCACAACTACGGTGTCTACACAGTCACTGACCAGAGCCCAAGGCTGGCCAAGGAGATTGCCATTGGCCGCTGCTTTGATGGCTCCTCTGACGGCTTCTCAAGGGAGATGAAGGCTGATGCAGGCACAGCTGTCACCTTTCAATGCCGGGAGCCGCCTGCTGGCCGGCCCAGCCTCTTCCAGAGGCTGCTGGAGTCCCCAGAGACAGCACTTGGTGACATCCGTAGGGAGATGAGTGAGGTGGCCCAGGCACAAGCCCGAGCTGCAGGTCCCCTCCGTACCCTCCGGGGCAGGGCCTGGCAGTGACCTGGGCCCCAGCCTTGCTCCTCGGCCTTACTCCGGACTCCTCTGTTCCTAAGAAGCTCACCCCCTTCTCCAGATGTCCCCACCTGACCCCCAGCTCAGAATTCAGAGTCAAGCCTGATGGTGGAAGTGCCCAGCAGGCAGTTGTTGCTGTGTGATGATGTTAAATGGAGTTTGAGTTTGTCTGACTGTGGGAGCCAGCACCCTGGGATACGGTCAAGGCTGGAGAGAATTGCTCTCAGCTCACATGCCAGCTCTGATTTCAACTGTGTTTTGACCCTGATTTCTATATTATGCCTCTTGGGATTTCTGACCTTCAGTTTAAAGCCCCCTATGTGTTGCTGAGCTGGGTGCTTTGTTGGGTCCTCTGTTGGGTCCTCTACCCCAAGCTTTGTTCTCTGGGTTATTTATTGAAACAAAGCCTGTGGGGCTGGTCACAAGTGTGAGTTGGGGGGCCAGACCCAGGGAAGGTTTGGGGAAGGGGTTTCTTGGCTCTGAAGCTGGGCAGCACAATTCTCACATTTGGTGCTTGGAAACCCCCAGGGGGCTGGGGCAGGGACTCAATTAAAGATGCTTCATTTTCAGCTCATAGTATCAATCTTGGGGAGTTAAGGATGGAGGCTACAACTGCCCACCCAGACACACCTTGGCAGAAACGGGCCCAAACACACAAGGACACTCATATGCAACATTGTCAGAGGCCCCCACAAGGCCCCGGACACGCCTCTCGCAGGCATGTGGGCCCCAGCCGAGGGAAGCAGGAGTGTGTGTCTGTGACACGTGTGTGCAGAGCCGACTTGTGAGTGACCGGAGCCTGTGCGGCCCTGACCACTAAACACTGCTGGCCTCCTCCTCAGTGCCTGGCTGTGGCAGTGTCTCCTGCCTGGACTTGTGCCCGGAGGCTGCAGTGGGCAGGGAGGGCCGGGAATTGAGGCCACTGCGGACTTCCTCAGCTGGAGCCACAGCTGCCTCGCCCTAGGCCCCACCCAGCTGATGCCTGGCCGTGCCTTGGCCAAGTGGTGACTGGGCTGCCCAAGGCCATGGCCCTGGGCCCTCTGACCTTGCTGGGACCCTCAGTCTGAATGTGGTGGGCCCATCATGTGCTCACGCTCTGTGCATGTGGTCAGGCGAGTCCTCCTGGCACCCCAAGGGAAAGGTGCTATTCTGACCATATCTCACTTTCCAAAGAAACCGAGGCCCCAAAAGGAGAGGCACAGGGCTGCCTGGGCCCTGGGGTGAGTCCCAGAGGGGGAGGGCTCCCTGGGTGGCCCAGTAGCCCCCTGAACACACATGTGAGACTCCCTTGGCCTGGAGACCTTGGCCCCTGGAAGACATCAAAGTGGCATTGCTAAGGACCTGGGATGGGGTACTGTGCCTCGCTGATCAGCCAGGGAAGTGAAGACAGCAAGCATGAAGTAGGGGTGCTGGGTATACCCCTAACCCAGGGCATGCTTTGGCCTTCTGCACACCCACTCACCCACTTCTATCACCCACTTGTTTACTCAGCCACCTGCCTGCCCAACCCTCTCCAGATCACCCCACCATCTGCCTGTCAGCATTTCGAGGTGTCAGCTCTGTGCCAAGAGTGAGGGCCCCATCTTGGGCAGATGGGCTCATATGCAGACCCCAACACACCTGTGTGGTCAGCATGCAGCCCACATGGCCTGCCTGCTCTTCTCCATCTGACAGCTCCCAAGCCTTTCCCATCCTCAGGCCTTTGCATAGGGAACACCTCCTCCTGGCTAGCGGGTGGACTTGGGAGCCCTGGAGTGTCCGGGAGAAGATGGCAAACCCAAAGACTTCAGCCCCAGTTTCTGCGGGTGGGCCCCAGGGCTCTGCTGGAGTCAAGTTTTAGGAGGCCCCGGGTGCTGGCACCCCATCTTCTCCCTGGTAGACTGTTATAGACAAGAGAGGGGAGATGCTTTGAGGCTCCTCAGGATCCAGGCTTGTGACTTTATCCAGTTCTTACCATGTCTACACCCTCGGCTGACAAGGAGGCTCAGAGGGGCAAGAACCCACCCAAGTCTACCCAGCTCCAAGCCTGCCTGTCCCAGAGCCCTGCTCAGGCTGCCTGCTGAGGTCCTGGGAAGCAGGAGGAGTGGGGGGCCTCCCCGTGCAGCTGACGGGAGAAGCTGGCTTTCAGGCCAAGGGTGATGAGGTGTCAGGCTCCATGGCCAAATACCTTTCATTGAGAAAGTGTTGGGATTGTGGCCACTGCCAGGCCTGGGGCAGATGGTTGGCTGGGGTGGGGCACGAGTGGGTGGGCATCATCCTGAAGCTCCTTCCCGGGCTGTTGTGGCTGGGCCAGGAGTAAGCAGGGGCTCCCAGAGGGAAGAGGACCAGGGAGGGCATTCCAGGCGGAGGGCACAGCCCAAGGAGATGCTTGGCACCTGGCAGGGACAGCAGTCCTAGCTCCGCTCCATTCTTCCTGACAACTCTTCCAGAGGGCAGCCCCTGGTGCCAAGTTCAAGATGAGGAAACTGAGGCTCTAAGAGAAAGAAGCCATCAACCTGAGCTGCCAGCCCTCTTGCCTCTTGACGCTGCCTTGTGACCCCATTCTAGCAGCCGAGATGGGAGTCCCGCTCCTTCCCTCCTGGAAAGTTGGCCATCGACCTCCTGGTAAATCCATTGCTCTCCCCACAACTGGGGCTGCCAGACCACACCCGTCAGCCTGGGGGGAGAGGGGCACATGAGGCCCCCAGAGACCCTGGCTCCAGCCACCCTGGGGTTAGCTCAGGGCACATGGAGGCCCGTGGTCCCACCCATAGCATTTTAAACTTTTATAATTTTAGAACCAGGGGTTCTGAAAGTTCCTAGTACTGTGAGTGGGAGAAAAATTTTGGAACAATCCTTAAAACAAGAGTCTTAAAACCGCAGAATCCAGGGAGAGGAAGATAAAAATGAACACACATTGAGCCCTGATTGAATGCAAGCCCTCCCTGCTCCCGGGCCTAACTCACTTTAAGGATATGTAATGTGTATCTATTTTAGGGAGAGTGATTTCCCACATTTCACAGCTGAAGGGACTTGCCCAGTATCACAAATAGGCTCACTGTGGGCTGGGGGAAGAGCAATGTTTTCCAGAGGGGAAAAAGGCCCTGGGTCTTGAAGGATGTGTAGGAGTTTTGGAGGTAGCAAGGCAGGGAGGGCATTGCAGGTAGCTGGAAAGGTGTGTGTGAAGGCTGGAGGAGGGAAACCTTAGGTGGGCATAGAGGACAGCCCCAGAAGGGAGACACATGGGAAGTGAACAGGGCCGTGACTGCTGAGTGAGGAACCTAGGTTCTATCCGATGGGTGATGCGGAGCCACAGAAAGTGCCGGAGCAGGGGGATTCACACAACTTCTCCTAACAAAGATTTTCCTAGCGCTGGTGTGCAATCCAGCTCTTTTTAAAGTGTTTATTTTATGGAGCCGGGATCTGCCCCCTCCCACTTGGCAACCCTTGCAGGGTCCAAACCCTACAGCCCAGCGCCCCCTCCCCTCCAGCTACCTCCTGTCCTGGCTGAACATCTCTGGCTCCTCCACCGAGGCCTCGTGGACCTGGCTCAACCACCCACCACTTCCCCGGCCCCGTCTGTCTCTCTCATCAATCCTCGGGGTTGGGTATGACCCAGTCTCAGACCCCAAAGATTGGAGCCAGCCTGGCGGGGAGACCTGGCTTCAGTCAGGTTGGGGGAATGCTTGGGCTTTAATGGTGGAAACAGGCAGGGTGATAGCAGAACAAGAGCCGTCCAGGTGACCATCCTGACCCCTTCCAGGGCAGAAGCTGAGGACACACCCCAGGGCCTAGGGTGGGCAGGCAGGAGGGAGGGGACTCAAGGGTGCAGGAACAGCAGACACTGGCATTTAGGGGCGGATGTGGGGGGAACACCCACTGTCCTACCCAGGGTCACAGCCACCACACAGCACAGTGGATGTGGCATACGGAGCCAGGAGACCTTGTCATTCCAAGGTCATACTGTCCTTGTCATGCCCTGTCCCTATCCTCCCCAGTCAGACAGTCCCTCCTACACCACCAGAGCCACCTTCTTGTCACCCATTTGGCTACAATGCCACTCTCAGTTGCAACCCCAAATGCAGTCACCCTGCCCACGGTGCATGTGGCTGGACTTGCCTGAAGCACTGGACACTGTGGATGCTGTGCCAACCTTCACAGCCACATGGGTGGATGCATGCCGGCATGCAGGCCCATGCCACAGGGTCACTCACAGGCACCCAGCTTCCTCTCTGCACTTGAGGACCCTCGGGCCCCAGACTCTGAGACTGCCCTAGTCAGGGCCAATTCTAGGTCCCAACCATTCAGCCCCTCCAAGCACAATGGCCGTGGCCAGGTGCACGTGTACCTCTTGCCCTCTCAGGGTGCTGGGGAGGGTGTGGGCCTGGGTCTGTGCAGGGAGGGAGTGGGGTTCAAGGTTCCAGTCAGTTTTCCTGGGAAGTCCTGAATCCTTCCTGCTGACTCAGCCCCGGGGTCTGGCCACAGCCAGCGGGTGCTGCCAAACCTCAGGTATGTCCTCGAAGGCTGCCTACGGGGCCTCCATCAAGGCAGGGGTGGGGGGAGAGCTCCCACTCAGGATTCAGCTCTTCCCTGGTTCCCAGCCCCACCCCCACCCCCGTGCCCCAGATTGAGCTTAAGCTTTAATGGTGGAAGCTGAGACTGGCTGCTCCCCAACCCCCATTCTTCCTGACTGAGTTAGGTTCCCTCATAAAGGCCCCTGCTCAGCCCACTCTCCTAAAGAAACTACTCTCTAGGGAAGCCGGGATGGCTCAGTGGGTTAAGCACTCACTTTGCAGCACCGGGGACCGAGGATCAAATCCCCGTGCAGACCCATATGCTGAACTGGGGAGTTCCCCCAGTTCAGTTCTCTCTCTCTGTTAAAACAATAAAAATAAAAAATAAATAAATAAAATGACCTCTCTAAACTTTGACGGCATTAAAAAAAAAAAAGACTAAACTTTAAAAAAAAGAAAGAAACTACTCTCTCGTGCAGTCTGGCTGCCCATCCTGGGGCCTGGCACAGGGATACACACACACACACACACACACACACACACACACACACACACACACACACAGAGATGTGCATACATGTGCTCCCATGCGATGTCTACATGCAACCTGTGGGCATAGGCTCAGCTCTGGACTATTCCTTCATTATGGACTAGCCCCAATTCCAAAAGCAAGGCAGAGCCAGGCAGATACCCCAGCCTGTAGGGTCAGGGTTGAGCAGCACAAGGGCCAGATGCTGGGAAAACCCAGAGGAGGGCCCAGGGAAGGCTTTCTGTAGGCGAGGGCATTTGCTATGGGCTTTGAAGGGTGAACAGGAGTTTGTCAAACCAAGATCAGAGGTCCAAAGGTCTTGAATACTGGTGTTAGAGTTTACATTTCATCTGTGAGGATTTTGAGCAGGGAAGGGACACAGTCACAAACCCCCTCACTACCTGGCCTTAATGACCCAGCCTCTGCCCTCAGGACTTTGTCAGATGGGTGAGGTAGAACCAGATGCAGCTGGGAGAGATAGAAGAGACCTCAGGTTTATGAAGCACCTGCTATGCACTAGGTTGGATCCTGTCAGCAACCCCTTAAGGCAGTTCCCATTATCATCCCCATTTTATGGCTGAGGAAAGGGAGGGAAGTACTTGCTAGGGAAGGTTCAACACCCCTGGCATCTTACCTGCAATTGTGGCTGCTAAGCTGGTCCCAAGCAGATCAAAGTTTGAATGGCAGAATGGTAAGGCTCAAGTAAGTCAACTTTGCCCTGGGTCATGTCTTTGCAACTGGGTTCCTGCGGAGGGTGGGGGGGGGGGGCTTTCTCATGGGACACACAAGTTTCCCCAGGCCTCCTCAGCAAGACCTCTTTCCCTCCCTTGTAACTTAATGAGGGGCTTCTAGGCAGAGGGAGATCCAAATGGGGGCCCGGGGGTGCTTCTCCCAGCCAACTGGAAGGCCTGAGCCCCTGGCCTTAGCCCGCACCCACCGTCTGGCCCAGTTGAAAACAAACAGTTGGAAATGGCCAACTCAACGGAATCTAGGTTGTGGTCAGGCCGTGGCTGAAGAAGCCACTGGAAAAACACATAGTCCACGGGGCCAGGCCCAGCTTACATTTCACCAGGCAGGAGTGGCCTGCCCAACGCCCAGAGCTGAGGAATGTTTGTTCTCCAGCTCTTTGGAACCTGTTGTCTGACCAGGGAATCCAGCCTCTTTGCAGTGCCACCCTCAGGCTCCTGTTGTCAGAAGGATCAGGCCTCTTGGCTCGGCCCCCTAGCCCAGCTGCTGTAAGAGATTTCTTGTCTGCTTGCATGTCCCTGACAATGGGGAGCTCACCCCTTTACAGCTGTCATGCCCAACAGTGAGGAGACTGTAATTGGGCTGACTTCCCACAGGAGGCTTTGCTTCCCTTGATAACATGGAGGGCAGCCTGAGTACCCCCTCCCCCCCCTCCCCCTGCATGGGTCCAACCCCCTTCTGGGCCTCGTGACATCCCCCAGGATCTTTGGGTTCAACGTGTCCCAAGTAGACCTGAGTGTCTCTCCCCAGAATGTGCTCTTTGCTCCATGGGCATGTTTCAGTGCTATCTGTTTGTCCACCAGCTGGGCAGGTGGCCCACACATCCATTAATCACCTGCTGGATGCTGAAGCACTTTACTTGCATCTCTTCACTAACGCCTCCTGCAAAGCTGGTCCTGTTATCACTCCACTTTACAGATGGGAAAACTGAGGCTTAGAGGGTTCACTTGGTGTCCTGGGGTAGCAGGAGCTGATTCTGGAAGCAGGATCTAGCTCCCTGTTGGCATCAGGGTAGGGGCCTTGCCTTTCAGGCTGGGACAGCCCCTGGAGGCCAAAGGGGGAGCTGAGTGTCTGGTGGGCTAGGTATCCCTGGCTTCCCACAAGCTCTGCTCACACACCCTCCATGGCTCCATGGTTCCTTAGTGGGGGCAGGGGCTCTGAGTGACTCTTACTGGCTCACCACAGAGACCCCCTGAGCACAAAATGTAGCCTCTTTGGTCAAACCTAGGCCCCACCCCTAGTCAACCTCACAGCCTCAAATTTCTTTGCCGAGGACTGGACCAACAACAGTCTCGCTCCCTCAGGTCTTGGAGCTGGGGTGTTCCAGGCACCTGGGACACCCCAACTCCCCTCCTTCAGCTACTTCCTTACTCCAGGACTTTGAGGTGGTATCAGGTGAGAGACATTAAAACTCCCCAAAGCACTTAAATCAAGGCCTCAATTGCCCCACCAGCGTCTGAGGGTCTCCAGACTTCCTCCGGGGCTTTGGTGCGGCAGACCTTGAGATGCCTCTGGAGTCGTAGAGGAACAGAAAGCTTTACTAGGGATTGGGTGTGGAGCTTCACTAGGCATTGATGAAGGGGTCCTTGGAATTTCCATCTTGAAACTTGATCTGGAAGACCTTGAAGCTGCCACAGCCCACCTAACTTGGGCCTGGACATGTCTCTGCAACTTGGACTTGGGGAGCCCTCTAAATCTTCCCATGCACTGGCCCTGGGGGTCTGAAAACTTGTACTAGGGCTTGGGCATGGGAGCCTCCAAATTCCAATGTGGGAGGCCTCAAAACTCCCATTTTGAGGATCAGACCCTTACTGGTGGCCTTGGGAGGTGGGAGACTGTGGCCATTCTTTGAGGCAGGAGATGGTAGTACAGAGAGGTTTGGCTGGAGGGGACCCTGAAGAATGTTTGGACCTGAGTCCCTGAGACCCCAGGGACTGGGGAGGGGGTCCAGGACCCAAGGACAACAACCAACCTCACCACAGACAGAACCTGTTTCCGACCCTCCCTGTCCTGGGTGACTCTGACGGACGTCCCGGAGAAGGCTCAAGGTGGAAGCAGCAGTCACCAGTGCAGGAGCTTCAGGTGAGAAGGGGTCGGGCCAGGATCTGGGGCAAAGCCAACAACCCCAATAAGGGGTAGAGCCAGGGCTGAGTCGGGTCAGGCGTTAGGTGAGGTGAGGGACCAGAGTTAGGATCATGATTGATGGGGGAGATGCAAGGAGGTCCCGGAGAGGAGGTGGATCAGGTGAGGGGCAGGAGCCAGATGGATGAGAACATGTGCCTGCCTGCACCAGGAGAGATCAGAAATTAAACCAGAAGATCTGGGGGAGACTTTAACAATCTATATGGGGTCACTGAGATTGCAAACCCCCCCAGACCACAGCTCTCATCTTTCAACCCTCCCCAGGACTTGCTTTGGTCTGGAAAATCCCCATTGGCCAAGCAGGTACAAAGCTGAGAACCAGAGAGGGACAGACTCATCGTATCTAGGGACACACTGCCCAGCCCCATCCCTGTGACTGGGCTGCAACTGAAGGCCCAGAGTGAGATCAGCCAGAGCCAGGCCCATAGCTGCCAGAGTTGCCTCATCTTTACTCCAGAAGAGAACAAGGTGCCAGGCAGGAGAAACAATGCCCTCAGTCCCTCAGGCACCCTTCGCCCTTGGCTGAGGTCCCAGGATGCTGGCTGGCCCGCGAGGAGGAGGTGGCTCAGAGGAGAAGAGGGGCGGGGTCAGGACTTGGGAAGAGGGGCTGTTTGGGAGTGGGCTGGGAGTGCAGGAGAGGGGTCTAGGGAGGGCTAGGGCAGTTAGCCAGGCAAAGAAGGGAAGAGAGGGTGCTCAGGCAGAAGGAATGACCAGTGCAAAGGCTCGGGTGGGAATGTACTTACGGGAGGGGTCATTAGGGGGCCAGTGAAGAGGGAGGCCTTGTTACAGTCAGACCCTGTAAGGCCTGGTAGGAGAGGAGGAGGGGGGATTGGATCCAGAGGGAAGGGAAACCAGGGCCCAGTAGGCACACAGGCCTGGATCATTGTAAGATCGCCCCCTGGTGGCCAGTGGAGAACCGGCAGGGGGCGGGTCTGTTTCACCCTCCTGCCCTCCCTCAGAGCTGGTCACAGAAAATGTGGCAGCCTGAGTTAAGGGCCCCCTTGATCAGACAACAGGCCTCATATCTTCCTGTCTTGGTGTCCCCTTGGCAGAATGCAGACAATATAACCCCAGACTCTGCAAGTGTGGACACACTGAGGAGACATACTTAAGAGATTCCCACCAAGCCCTATAGGCAAAGCTACTTCTATTTCTACTTCACAGAGCAGGAAACTGAGGCTCAGGGAGGGCAGCCCATAAGATGTAGAGGCAGGACTTGAATTTGGGCTCTGGCAGGCTAGGCCAGCCCTGGTGGGGGTCTAGCCCCTCCCTGGTGTAAGGAAGCCCTGACCGTGCAGCTGGACCAGGGTCAGGAGCAGGAGGAGAAAATAAGGGCCTGTTGTTGAGGGCTGCAGGTAGGTAGGCAGGGTGGGGGCTGAAGAGTCCAGAATGTGGGGGAGAGGGCCTGCACATCCCCCCAGGGATCCCTCCCCATGCCTCAGTTTCCCCGATTCTTTTTTTGTTTGTTTTATTGTTTTTGATAGAGAGACAGAGACAGAGAGACAGAGAGAAGGGGGAGGGCCCAGAGCAGTCTCCACAGTTGTATGACATCAGTTTTTCAACATGGTTTTGTTCCATACAGGTGGCAGGGGCTGCACAGGACAGGAACCGAGCTGGGAGCCTCCTGCATGGGAAGCACTCCCCCTCAAGCTGGGGGCTGAACTGGAGGTGAGGCAAGAACCAAACTGGGGACTTTCATACAGGAAGCACACCCCAGCTCAGTGTATAGGTTTGCATGGGCCAGGGCCAGGATTCGATCCTCGGTTTCCGGGGCTGCAAAACAAACACTTAACCCGCTGAGCCATCCTGGCTTCCCTGTGTTTCCCTGACTCTTTGGTTGAGGGAGGTGAATGAGAATGCCACCTCTGTCCTCAAACTTTCCCTCATTGGTTTTGGTGCCTGCTTGTGATTCTTGCATCAACTGGTGCGATTGTGGACACCTTCAATACTGCAGATCTGTCAGATGATTGATCTCCTGTCTTCCCATCTTGGTGTCCTCACTGGGGACAAGATGACACCTGTGATTTAAAATTCAGGTCCTCTGGCTCCCTGACCTCAGGCTCTTATAGATTTGAATGTTCTGAGATGAAAAGCACCATCCCTCTTTCCAAATTCTTTTTATTTTTAAAAAAGATTTATTGTTTTTGACAGAGAGACAGAGAGAAGGGGGAGGGCCCAGACCAGTCTCCATAGTTGTATGTCATCAATTTTTGACATGGTTTCATTCCACACAGGTGGGCAGGGACTGTGCAGGGCAGAAACTGGGCTGGGGGCCTCACACATGGGAGGCATGCCTCCTTGAACCAGGGGTCAAACCAAGGGGCGAGAACCAAACGGGGCCTCCTGCGTGGGAGGAACACCCCAGTTCAGCGTATGGGTCTGCACGGGCCAGGGCTGGGATTCGACCCTTGTCCCCAGGGCTGCAAAGTGAGTGCTTAACCCTCTGAGCCATCCTGGCTTCCCTTTTTTAATTGTTTTTGACAGAGAGAGAGAAAGAGACAAAGAGACATAGAGAGAAGGGGAGGAGCCCAGAGCAGTCTCCATAGTTGTACATAGTTTCATTCCACACAGGTGGGCAGGGGGCCTCCTGCATGGGAGGCATGCCCCTGTGAACTGGGAGACGAACTGGGGGCCTCCCACATGGGAAGCTCGTCCCAGCAAGAACTGAACTGGGCTACACCCCACTTCAGCATTATGGGTCCACACCGGCCAGGGCCAGGATTTTATCCTTGGACCCCAGGGTTGCAAGGTGAGCACTTAACCCACTGAGCCACCCTGGCATCCCCTCCTTCCAAATTCTTGCTATTCCAAAATAAGACCCCCTAAGGTTCTGACCCCCAAGCTCTGTGTGAGATCCACGCCCAGCGGGATCACACACCCAGGTATTTTGGCCACCACTTGAAAAACTCTAACATAAAGCCCAGCCTTTTTTATTGCCAACCAATCCCAGATATTTTGCTAATAAATGAGCATGATGAATGTAGAAAGAATTTTTCTCTGGTGGGAGGAGTGAGGTTAAGATGTGTGATCGATTAGGGAGCATATTAGTGACTCTCCTGTCCAGACACCTGTGCAGAACCTGCACTTAACCTGAGTGACTTGCCTGAGAGGCCCTGGCTTAGATCCCTCAGAGTAGCCCCCATGACTGGAGGACTCCCAGTTGGTCTTGTGTCCCATTGCTTGGAACTCTGCCCTGGCCTCAGCTTCAGTGAATCTGTGGGGTCCTAAGAGGACAGAACATGTCTTCAAAGGGCTCTGGGCCAGGCAAGTGGACATAACCCGGGGTTGGGGGCTAGCGTCCACTCATATCACAGATGTGGCCCAGGTCCCAGTTCCCCAGTTTGTCTCTCACTAAACTGGCTCACAAAAGCAAGACAAATCTATGAAAAGACACGCAAATAATATGCAAATACGTTTAAATCCAAACAAAGCATGTCATGCAAATTATATGTAAATTAAAACCACATATGTAAATATCACTCGAGGGAGTGGGGCCTGGGTCTGGGGTGGAGTCATGAGATACATTGTAAGGGACATGTTGAGTATAACAGTAATGACAGAGGTCCCTATTTCCTGCCTTGAGCTTGGTTATGTGGATCAGTCCAAGGACCCCACAGCCACAGGTGAGGGAGGTCTTACATCCTTGGCCCCAGCCCACAAGAATCCGGTCTGCAGGACTCTAGACCTCCAGCAGTTTGCTCTCCACAGGATCTGTGGGCCACAGTGACCCCTGGTGGCTGGTGTCAGGACAGAGTGGCTGAATCTCTCACTCCAACCCACCCTCTATCTCCTCTGCACTGTGGCCTGCAGTTCCCCTTCCTGATGAGGCCCCTCTCAGGTGAAACCCCTGATTACCCGCCTTAAAGCTTCAGGTTGGTGGGGGGATAATGAGCAGGACTGGCTGTGGGGAATAACCAGTCTCAAGGGTTCTGGCTCTCCTTACACCAGACTTAGGGATTTCTAAAATGCAAACTGCCCAAACAGAAACAAAAGGATTACCTCCCGCCAACCCCCAGATCCCTGGTTTTCTCTCCAGAGGCCTTGGCTATGACCTGTATTTTCTTCCAGTATATCTGGATAAAAGTACCCCTCCTCAATTTAAATATCATACACATCCCAATAAATTTAACAACAAAAAACCATACACAAAGCATCGCACTCCCTACTCTTTTCACTGTCACAGAGGAAAGCCCCATTAGCCTTTGTAACAGTTGTGTAATATTTTACTGCATGGCCAGGCAATCCCTGAGTCCCCAACCAACAGGTATTTTCAATTTGCAAAAATTGTGGCTAAATTAAGGTGACCAGATTTTAATATTGGTAAAGCGGGACACCATTGACCGGGGGGAGGGGGTTCTTAATTAAAATTTGGTCTATCTCCCGCCGTTCCCTAGCTTGTCGTGCATTCTTTCCAAAAATCAGGACTTTTTTAAAACGCTGCGGGACGCAGGACAAATTGTTAAAAATAGGGACTGTCCCGCCAAAAGCGGGACGTCTGGTCACCTTAGGCTAAATGCATCATTTGTACTCATATCCATGTGTAGAAAAATTTCTAGAAAGGGGAACTGGTAACAGAAAGGATGCATGCATTTTTAATATTAATGAATTCTAAAAAACTGTTTTTTTAATTTATTTTTATTGTTTGATAGACAGAGAGAAGGGGGGAGGGTCCAGAGCAGTCTCCACAGTTGTGTATCAGTTTCAACACAAGTTTCATTCCACACAGGTGGATGTGGGGCCGCACAGGGCGGGGGACTGAACTGGGGGTCTCCCTCATAGGAAGCATGCCCCAGTTCAGAATATGCGTCTACACGAGCCTGGGCCAAGACCAAATCCCTGGACCTCACAGCCAAAAGGCAAGCACTCAACATGTCAAGCTATCTTGGCATCCCTGAAAACTGCTGTCTTGAGCAACTGTACCAATGAGCAGTCCTACCGGCACTGCCTTCAGGCTCACAGCCCTGGCTCTGCCACTCTCCAACTGGGGGCCTGGGGCTCAGGTCAGGAAGTCTCCAGGCCTCAGTGACCCCACCTGTTGCATGGAGGCTCCATACCAACAGGGCAGGCTCAGGGGTGCTGGGGTGACTACTTTGTGCTCCTGAAATCTTTACAGCTTGATTACTGTCATGTGGCCATCTTTTAGGCAGATGTGAATAGTGCAATACAAAATGTAAGTAAAAAATGCGCCATTAGGGATGCCAGGATGGCTCAACAGGTTGAGTACTTGCCTTGCAACCACACATGAAGTCTGGAAATAGAATCCTGGCCCAACCCATACAAATCCATACGCTGAACTGTGTTGTAACCGGTGACAGCTAATGAAACTATGTGACTATGGAGACTGCTCTGGGCCCTCCTAACTTCTCTCTCTCACCTTCTCTCAAAAACAATAAAATAAATCTTTTTTTTTTTAAAGTTTTATTTATTTAATTTTTTGACAGAGAGAGAGAGAGAGATACAGAGACAGAGACAGAGAGAGAACTGAACTGAGGGAACACCCCAGTTCAGCACATGGGTCTGCACGGGCCGGGGCTAGGATTCGATCCTCGGTCCCCGGCGCTACAAAGTGAGCGCTCAACCCACTGAGCCATCCCGGCTTCCCCAAAATAAATCTTAAAAAGAAAACAAAATGTGCCTTTATGTGCAGAATTTGACCTAGGGGCATTTCCTCAAATTAAAACCCTCCAAATAAGTAAATAATAAAACAAAAAATAAAACTCTCCAAGAAACTCAACTGAAATCAGTGGCCAAGTAGACCATGACTTGCGTTCACACGAGGGCATATGTGCACCAGAGGCAAAGCTACCACTTGGCTCTGGCAACAACCTCCCCATTACGTCTCATTTTCCTTGATAATGCCCCATCATGATCTTTAATAACATTTCAACTGAAAATGGAAAGCTTGTATTAAGTAAAACAAAACAGAAAACGTTACAAACTAATCCGCAGTAATATTGTGAGGCCACAACAGATAAATGAAAAGCGTATGAAGTGATACAGCAGCAGTGTCTGGGTGAGTCAGCACAGGAACAGACAAATGCACAGATGGGATCATAACTCACTTGACTGCGCCGCTACAACCCCATGCCCACACTGTCAACCATCCAAACACAAATCTGGTGGTGAACAACATCGAAGTGAAAGTTGAAAATTTTAATGGGAGAATTTGTGACAAGTCCTAGAAAAGACAATTCATAGTCTTGCTATATAATTACTATTTAAAACAATTCAAACCGAGTTGGGAAAATGAACAGTATCTCAGTCCATTTCAAATCCTAGCTGACAAGCAAGAAACAGAGTGGTGTTCTGGGCTGCGGCTCAGGGAGCACCGTCTGCTGTGAGTTCGGGGTTTTCTGAGGTAATCAGCTGCAGCATGCAGTAAAAACACCAATGCCAGCAAACCATGCACGGCAGGTCACACTGGTCCTTTTCTGCTTGTTCCAAAAACTTAATTGGATGCATCTGAGTTGACAGCGCTGGGATCTCCAGCTGGTGAAACAGTCGACACTGGGGGGGTGGCCCCTTGCCAGCTGCCCGTGGCCTGAAAAGACAGCACCAGAGCATCAGAGGGGTAGCCATGAGTCTGATGGCCTATTTTGCCCCCATTTCCCCAAGAACCACACAGAGGAGACAGGGGAGGTACAGAGGGTCAGTCCTCAGTCACAGGCAGCCTCACTGCCGGACCCATGACACTGAGGAAACTGGCTTCCATGGGCCACTCCACGGGCCTCTGGTAAAGGACTGATGGGGTTCTCAATACAGCCGGGGTTTCTACACAGTCTGAGGGTCTCCGATGGTCCCCAAAACATCATGGCAAGATGCAGTGAGCAGGAAGAGGCTTGGGGGCTCTGTCCGCAGTGCAGAGGCGTACTGGGTACACATGATCCCAGAATGTTTGTCCCCAGGACGCCCCTCACCCACTAATAATGGAAAACACTAGGAAAATGGCTCTCTTTGGTGGTCTGCTCTGTGGCAAGTGGCAAGTCCTGCTTGCAGCCCACAAGACTAGGGCTTTGCTCCCCTTCACAACTCAGGCTTGGGGTTTGCTCCTGAGCCAACCATCCACAGGTGCCCAGATGTCACATCCTCCATGTGACCCTAAGGGCTCAGCCCCTCCTGACTCTGCTGGAGACAAGGGCTGCTGCCATAGGACAGCACTTGCTGCATGAGCCTCTTCACCTTCCTCTCTTGCACTTTACTTTACAGGCTGAGTCCTCCTGCCAGCCCTCTACCCCATTCAACCCATTAGGTCCCCCTCACGTCAGCTATTTCCTCCCACATGTTCCAAGGAGCTGCCATGGTGCATGCACCTCAGAGGACAGTGTTAGGTAAATGCATCAAGAGACTTCCTTTGAGGGCTGCTAAGTATATGACATGGAGATAGCGAGAGGCCAGTGCTGCTGCACCTGTCAGTCTGAGAGCAGCTGGGATGAGGATGCTGGCCTCAGGGGGACACACTCTGCCCTCAGATGGACACCCAAAGGCCTGTGTTCCAGGAAGGTGGACATGAGTGGTGAGGAGAGACGTCTACCTGCAGGAACAGGAGGTGATAGGCTGGTACCCAGGGGTGAGACTGGGAGCCAAAGGGCAGCTCAGATGTTCCTTGGGTGCCCAGAGTGAAGGTGATAGTGCTCCGCCTGGGCTGCCTAAATCCTTGAGACCTGCTCCCTAAAAGAGTATCAATGTGGGAAACCAGGATGGCTCAGCGGGTTGAAAACTCGCCTTGCAGCCCCAGGGTCCGAGGATTGAGTCCCAGCCCTGGCCCATGAGGACCCATATGCTGAACTGGGATGTGCTTCCCATGCAGGAGGCCCCCGGCCCAGTTCCTGCCCCGCGCCCATCTGCGTGGAATAAAACTATGTTGAAAACTAATGACGTACAACTATGGAGACAGCTCTGGACCCTCCCCCTTCTCTCTGTCAAAAACAAAAAAACCCAAAAAATCCCCAGAGCATCAGTGCCTGCCCAGGGAGGGATTTGGTGGCACAGGCAAGGGTGCTCACAGAGTGTGGTATTTGCACAGGACCCTGACATTCCCACTGACTACACGATCATGGTCTAGAGAAACCGCGTGGTGACTTAAGCAGCTCTGGACCTCCTGGAGATGTTTCCAGGGTTAAACAAAGGCCTCACTCTGACTCACGCTCACACACTTATACCCATCATGGTGGAGGCCCTGAGCTCAGCCCAAGCACCGAGCTCCCTGCTTTGCCAGGTGCTTGTTACGGGCAGTGGGGTTGCTATGGTGATCGGACATACATCGCTTTGCTGAAGGCACCAGGAGGCATCCACCCCCTGCACCTCTCTCTACTGAGGCCTGGGGGGTAAGTGGGGGGTTGACTAGAACAACAGGAAACACCCATGTAAGGAGACAGGTGGGCTGCATAAGGCTCACCCAGCCACCCAAGGACATGTCACACCTGAGCAGCCTCCTCAGGATGGTCTCACGTGTGGAGTCAGGCCCTCGTGATCATCAGTGGGAAGCTAGGGAGGCCCCAGAGACCATGAGAGGAAGGGGCCCCCAATCCTGCATGATCCCCCAACCCTCGCTGGCCTGACATGCTGTCCAACACCCTGAGAAAGCCACAGAGGATGTATCCTGAGACACCACAGATATGTGGGTCATTTTCTTCTCAGTGACCAAAGTAGACCTTCACTGTGGCCCAGGCTGGCAATGCCCAGGCATCAACAGGGCAGAAGGTCTGAGCCTAGCGGGGCCGCCTGCATGTCCCACAGTCAGGGCATCAGGGCGGGCACCTGCCCATCCCCACTCTTCCCCATGGAGTACAGATGCTCTCTGGGAGGCAGGTTCCTTTGCCTCAACAGCCAAAGTCTTTTTTGGGGGCCTTACACCCACCACTCGGCAGCTGCTGTGAGTTACTGAGTCCTGCGAGGTGGGATGAAGGGAGCGGGTGTTTGCAGAGTTGGCTCCACAGAGTTGTGCCCCCAGGTGGCTCTGCCAACTGCAGTCATTGCAATGATGGATGGAAGGTACCAACAGGCCTGCCTGGTGCCAGGTCCTTGGGGGAGCCTTGCAGAGGCCAACAGGTGGCTGACTAGACAGCCTGTTCCAAGGACCCACCACTCATCTGGGCTCCATGTCTCTGTCCTGACACTGAGTCAGGGACCCTGGACATTCTTGGAATTATGCCTGAGACTCACCTGAGACCACAAGCTGCATCTCCCAGGGGAGGGCTGGAGAGAGGCCAGTGTCTGCAGGGTGATAAGTGAGTCCCCAGCACTGGTCAGCGGCAAGAGTCCGGAGGAACCTGGAAGGGGTTGGAGGAGTCAGGACATGTTTCAATCTCAAAAGTTGCAGCAACTCCTCAGGTGGACTCTCCTGGCCCCTCACCTGGACAAGGCTGGGAACGCAGACGCAGGCCATGTGGAGAGAGGCATTCTAGTCCCCACTGCACCAGCACCCCTGTAGGGGTCTGCTGACTTGATCAGAACCATTGCCATTGGTAACAGACACCTCATGGTTTCAATGAAGGAACGCGGCGTGTGCAGTGAGCAGCCTGGAGGGCTATGTGGGCCTCTCACCAACCCCCCACTTGCAGCTCAGTGGGCTCAGCCACACGGGACTATGGTCCCTGGGCCAGGTGTCCTCACTCACCGGAGCTGGGTGTGGATGAGCAGCTGGCCTGGCTCCTTGGGCCCCCAACTTCAGTGGGATCGACCACTTTGTTAGCTGTGTAAATGGTTGCCTCTTCTTGAAACTTCCCCATGTTCTTTTTATACCGGATTCGTTTGTTGCCAAACCAGTTGGAGACCTGTGAATACAGAGACAGAAGTTGCTGGGTGAGCTGACCCAGTGATGAGATGATGTGACCAGATGGTGGGTTCCCTCGGAGGTGCCCTTGCACTTGCTGCCTGGGAGGCACATCTCTGTTTGAGAGGCCAGGACTGAGAAGGTGGTGCTGATGGAACAGCCAACCCAGGGGAATGTCCGCAGTGGGTCGAGGATACACTAGAGCTGACCTTATGATGGAGGAACTAAGCTGCCAAAGAACCAGGTGCCAGTGGGAGGAAAACAGGCACATCTGCGACACGCTCAGATGAACATCCATTCACTACAGGCACAGGCAACAGACTAAAACTGTGAACTCCCTTCAGGGAAAGCCAGAGCCAGGGAGACACACATCCCAGGCAGAGCTAGGGGCCCTTTCACCAGTGCCTGTGGTTTAGCACTCAGGGCCAGACTGGGGGGAGGGACCGCCATCACACCCATTCTCTAAGCCAGCAGTCTCAGTGCTGGAAGAAACCCCCCAGGTCAGGGCTTCCCCTGAGGTCCTCTGGGTGGGGCCATCCTGGGCACTGTTGGGTGTTGAGCAGCATCTGTGGGCCCCCACCCCTTAGTCTTGACAATGAAAATGTCTCTGGGGGCAGAATTGCCTGGGTAGGACCCTGAGACAGCGCCTGCCTTGAGTAGAGACATGCACACCTGGAAACACCTCAATACTCTATGTAGAGCAGCTGTCCCTGCAGTGAGATGTTTCCAGTTTAATGAATAGAAATAAGCAGCTGCTGTTATGGTGGCAGATTGTGGACAAACTTTTCTCCTTTAAAGTCCCTATACCCACTTCTCAATGTTAACCATGAAAAGAGCACCTGAGTGTGTGCTCCCTGGCCTCACACAGTGACCCTACCTTCCTTCTCTTGGTTTCCACTTATCTCCAAAACAAGTGCTGAACTGTCCTTGTGGAACCAAGTTTGCAGGCCAATGGCAGCAAGCAGTTTTCCATGTTGAATCTGGCTGGTACTTTAGAGACAAAGAGCAAACCTCCTGTGTGGGTTCGGAGGGGTGGGGTTGGGGATGGCCCTTTTCCTGAGCTGAGGGGGAGGGGTGTCCTGGTAGAGAGAGCTTATCTCTGGCCAGGGTCCACCTCCTCCATGGGGAGCACCCCAAATTGGCACCTCACACAGCTGTGGGTACAGCATGGGCTCCCAAATATCCTTTCTACCAGCTGTAGCTTGGAGCCACCGGCCACTCCCTGCCCGGCCCAGCCCTCTGGCCAAGCCAGCTGCAGCTGCCCAGGTTCCCCCCTGCCCCCACCCATTGCCCCTTCCTCCCTCAGGCCTCCTCACAGGGAGTTGCAGCTGATTTTGTCCTAAAAATGTCTGTGGCCTCATCCATGACATCCTTTTGCCCTAATGGTGCTCTCCCTCCTTACTACTTTCACTTTAGCCTGCACGATATCTGCACCCCAAATTTGGACACCTCCCTCATCTAACTGTCAGCCATTTCAAGCTGTCCTGAGACCTGGTGGACCCACCAAGTGGGGGGAAGCTTTTAGCACAGAATTCTGCTGCTGCTTGGGGGAGGGGTGTCTCGGCCTGGCCAAGGAGTGGGAGTCACAGGAACGTGGCCAGTGCTTTTCAAAATTTTGTTGGCGGTGAACCCTGTCCTCAGATGAAGTCTTTGACCCAATACCCATCTGCTCTCTGGAGGTGCTGGGTCCTGACGTGAACCTGGCTGTTCTGATAACTCCTCGTGCTGGCAAACAAGTTGCTATACCTCATGCTTCTTTTGGGGCCTTGGAGCCCCAGAGGTGCAACCCCCAACTTAAGCTCTGGCCTTGGTATTGAGGACACTATAGCAGTTCCGGGTGAGTGAAGTTAGATGTGACTGGGACACCTGCAAGGTTCTGTTGCCTGTGTCCCTTGGAGCTGCTAAGTGCCTTCGCCACAAAGTCACAGCTAGAGCAGAAGGGTCGTGGCTAAGAGCACAGGCTCTGTGGGCAGCCAGACAAGGCTAAAAACTCAGCCCCTCCAACTACAGTGGGAGGAGGGGCTCCCTCTGAGGCGGTCTCAGTGAGCCAGGAGGAGGCAGTACCAACCCGTCATCCTGGCTGCCAGAGGTGGGGGTGGGGCCGGGTGGGGGGCTGCTGTACCCAGACACCCTTCCTGGCTGGGGCTGGTGGGCTGCCTGTACTCATAGTTCCCATTGTAAAACCTGAAATGCTTCTTGGGCTTTTACCTTAGCTCCCCCTACCTTGCCTCCAGTTCCACTGAGAAGACTACCAGGGTCTCCCGAGCCAGTCCAGGGCCCACCTCCCATCCACACCAGCATTTCCTACCTGGGGCCAGACGTTGCTTGTCTCGTATCCTCGTCATCTCACTAGACCATCTGAGAAGCAATCGAGCACGCATGCGCCTGAACTTATCCCTGTATAACTGAACTGGTACTTTAGCTTGATAGCTAGTCTATCAAATTTTGTTCCATGTTCTTTTTCTTCTTTTCTTTTTAAGATTTATTTTATTTTTTGACAGAGTCAGAGAGGGAGAAACAGAGACAGAGAGAGACAGAGAGAAGGGGGAGGGCCCAGAGCAGTCTCCACAGTTGTACATCATCAGTTTTTCAACATGGTTTTGTTCCACATAGGTGGGTGGGGGCTGCGCAGGGCAGGAACTGGGCGGGGGGGCCTCACGCATGGGAAGCATGGCCCCTTGAGCCAGGGTCTGAACCAGGGGCAGAGAACCAAACTGGGGGCCTCCCGCATGGGAAGCACACCTCAGTTCAGCATATGGGTCCATGTAGGCTGGAGCTGGGATTCGATCCTTGGTCCCTGGGGCTTCAAAGCGAGCACTTAACCCAATGAGCCATCCTGGCTTCCCCTCTTTCTTCTCCTAAGCTTATAGCCCCACCTCTCATGCAACTCAGTACATTCCTCTGATACAAGATTATTAAATCGTAAACACTGTAAGTCACTGAGTACCACAGGCTATCCTCTATCAGCATTGCCTCAGGGAGCCCCCATGCCTGGTGGGTATGCATGCCTGAGCCCCACAGTGCAGAGCTGGAAGCTGAGCTAGGCCAACTCCAGGCCTGAACACTTGATTCCTGCTCCCTACATTTAGTGAACGTCCCTGGGTGTCCTCCTTACTGGACTTTACCTCCTCCCCTTCAGGGTTCAGGGAAGCATGGCAGGAGAGGCCCGTCACCTGGGAGACAGTGATGCCACCCTTCCTGGCCAGTTCTTGTTTAGCTTCCTCACTGGGGTAAGGGTTGCTCAAATGGGAATAAAAGTATTCATTCAGCACTTCTGTGGCATGCTTGCTGAAATTCCGCCGCTTACGCCTGCAAAGACAGACAACGTCAGCCAGGTACACATGCTGGGACCCTATCCATGTCCCTTGATCCCCATCTATGATTACAGAGGTTATACATAAGAACAGCACCCAACACTTCTAATTACCTTCCCAGAGGCTGTGTGAAGGACATGGCAGTGGCCCGAAACCCTGGATGGGCCTAGAGGTCCCCAGGTAAACTTAAACCCAAGCCAGCACCAACTCTACTCCTCCTCCTAGGAGTTGCCCCTGGGGTTGTGGGTGGTGGGCAGGGCCTGACCTGGCATCGAGGAACCGTGAGCGCAGGGTCATCACGGCCTCGCAGGTGCTCTGCTTCAGCTGCATCTGGATGGCGCGGAACTTGCTGTGGATGATGCCGACCATGCACTCCATCTCCTCAGGCAAGACGGGCCTCATTCTGCTCTGCTCCCGGAGAAGGCTGGTGACATGCATGGTAAACTCATGGCAGGCCTGGGGCAGGGACACAAACACCAGCCTGTGACTACCCAGCAGGTTGGCTTGGGCCCCCTGGGGACCAACCACCTGCCGCCCCCCCTAGGCTCCCACACAGACTGGCTACAGAAAAGTGAATGCAAAGGGCTTCCAGTAAAACCAGCACCTTTGCCGTGAGACCAAGTGTTTGCACTCCCTGGTCTGTGCCACAAAAGAAAGGCAGTCAGAAGCCCGTATTTTGCTTTGACAAATGCAAATTCACATGATAGAAACTCTTCCATGCAGAAAGATCACCTGTTCATATTTCTCTAGCTCAGAGTAGTAAATCTGTCGGATCTGGGACAGCTTGGCCCTGTAGTCAGAGTGCTCAAGGCTATTGTCATTTGGACAGCCACCTGGTGTTGCTGTGCCAGCCGCCACCGCTGGTCCTCCTCTTCCTTGCTTCTCCGGCCTGGATACACCCTCAGCCAGCAGCATGTTATCCAGCCTCATGAGCTGAGTGTCAGGGAGACCCTCTTCTTGAATGCCCCGGATGCTTAACACTGGGTAAGAGAGACCAGATCAAATCAGTGTCTGTTGTCTGAGCGTAAACACTCTCAACAGATCATCAGCACTGGTGACACATCTGAACATTCTTCATAGAAACCTTGGGGAGGAGGAACTTTTATCTGGTAACAGACACAGTTACCCACTGTGACACTGGACCAGGAACCACGCTTAGGAACATAGTCCAGAGGAACAGAAAGGCCACAGCTCAGTGCAGCTGTGAGGGCAGAACTCATAGCCCACAGCTGGGCCCACGCGGGTGTCTGGGTAGGGGCGACAAGGTGCACAGTACTGGAGAAGCCTGAAGCCCTGCACTGTGTCTCCTGAAGGGAGAGAGAATGGCACAGACAGACACCCAGGCAGGCATGGATGTGAAGGTGAGCAGCAGGCTGGCATTGGCCAAGAGCTGTGCTGGTATGTGCCTGGTGTGTCTGTTGCATCTATTGTGTGTGTAGAAGAAAGGTTGTTGCTATAGAGTTAGAGAGGAACAGCCTGATCCAGGAGCTGTCAGAAAAGATGAACTAACCCAATGAGAGATTTTAAGCAGATAAACAAGACAAATGGCTCTGCAACTTGGAAAAGCTATTCCAGATGGGCTGAGAGGGTGACTTGTTCATGGGCAGGGCTAAATGGGCAGAGGAGGCAGTGGGGAGAGCTGCCGCTATCTGTGTAGATGCAGATCAGCTATGGGGTGGCCAGAGGGATAGTCCCCAGGATCCATGACCACTGGATACGAGAGAAAGAGGTCAGGGCAACTCCTATATGTGCCCTGTATGGCGTGGCATTCTCCCAAACATAGTGCACAGAGCAGCGAGTGGGCAGGTGAAAAGGCACTGCAGCCTGGTCCCTGACAGCTAAATGCAGGTGTCACTGGGAGTCCCGGCTGAGCTAACAAGTTCAGGCAGGAGACAGGTATTCATGTGTCATCCGCATGTGGTATGTTTGGGAAATCTGTACGTATCCACCTGTACCTGCAGCTACACATCCTGAAGAATGCCAGATAAAACAACATTACAGGGACAGGCAAAGAAAAAGATGGAGAGAATGATCAGGTAGGTCGAAGAAAAACCAGAAGCAGCCACAAAGGAGTGAAACATGGGCTTAGTCATCAGGACAACAGCGCTAACCTCTGCAGTGGTAGGTTTGGTGGGGTAGAACTCACAGGAATGTTCCAGATGAGTGTGGGAGCCAGGCAGTACTGGCAAGAGAGGCTGCGGGAGGGGCTACAGAACAAGGGTCAGGGCCAAGGAGTGTGGTCCAGCGGAACCTGTGTTTTGTTTGCTTCTTCAGAGACAGAAGCAATGTCCGTAGAGAAAGGGGCAGGTGGGAGACTGAGGTGGGGCCCTTGGGATGGAGGCAGGGGACTGGAAAGGAGTCCATCTAGTGCTGACTTTCCAGAAGAGCAGTTTACAGTGTTTTCTTGGGAACAGTCTGTCTTAATACGAACTAACTTAAGTGCTCAAATAAAAACTAACTTTAATCATATATATTTACTCATTAATCACTTGTCCCTTTCTTGTTCCCTACAGGACAGATTGACCTTTTCTGTCAAAAACTCACTATTGAAAATTGTACGAGTTCAAAAGATGCCCTTGTAGGAATTCTCCTCACAGGCAGGGACCCTCACTTCCTTACATGCAGGGACCCTCGCCATCTACTCAGTCTTGCTGGGTTGCAACGAGGCTGTTTCTGAAAAAAACTGAAGGAAAAGTGCCCCTTTTATCAGTTCCCCGCTAGCCTTCCAGTTCAGAGACCCAAGTCTCTAACAATCTTACCTGATCTTCAAGAAGCACCAGACAAACATTTCAGTTCCCGTGAGCCAGGACAGCCCTCTCAGTGAGGATAAGGCTGACAGGCTGACAGGCTGACAGGCTGCACACCCCCATCTGGTCTCGCAGATGCTGGGAGGCAGCCTGAGCAGCTGTGCACTCCTGCACATGCCAGTCAGTCTGCCCAGTTCACCTGCATGGTAAACAGTCAAGGCCCCACCTCCAGCCTCTGCCAGTGGCCCTCCTCCCCCAGGCCCTGTTTTCATATCCTGTAGATTCTACCTCCACAATCAACCCACCACCCAGCCCCTCCCTTAGTGCTGTTGCTGGGCCCGGGTGCACTACTCCTCTCCTGTCCTCTGTGACCTGCAGAGGACAACCTTCCCCTCTGAACCATGGTGCACACCTGCAGGCCAACCACCTACCAATGCTGTGTTTCCCACACCAGTCTTCTGTTCAGAGACCTCGGCATCTCCCTGGCACCCACAGGGAAAGCCTAGAGCCTGACATCTGGCACTTAGGGTCTTGCCTGACATCCTTCCAAACCACCTTCATGAACTGTCCCTTGGCTGGGCCTTGCTCAGCCCTCTGATGGTATGCAGGTAGGCAGACTTTCTGTTCCTGTTCCAGTTTGATTCAGAAGCTCCTCCCTGAGCCCAGGCTGGGGGTCAGGAGTGGGCCAAGAGGAACACAGTTCCTAGTCCCTCCACACAGGGTCCCCAGCATGCCCTGAGATCCGGGGATGGAGAAGCCACCTCCACACATTCCATTTAGCTTCAATTCATTAGTGAAAGGAGTGGTCAAGGCTGGAACATGCAGCTTAGTGATGGGTGTGTGGGGAAGTATGCTTCTGCGTGTGCATGTGTGATGCTGGTCTACTGTGGGGCATGGTGGCCTTTCTTTTGTTCTTTTATTTATGCAACAGTAAGCATCTGAGACCATATCACAAGCCAGGGACCACACCAAAAACAAACAAACAAACCAAGGACCTCATTGTTTTCAAAATGAAAACTTTCAAACAATGAAGAGAACATCTGAGGCTTTTGTTTCTCTTCCAGGGGTATGCACTGGTGCAGCCTTTTTTGGAGGGCAGCTTTTTTTTTTGAAATGCTGATTAACAATGAAAAAGACTTTCAGATCTCCAAATTCCCGTCCTAAGAATTTATCCCACAGGAACATTGCCCCCTGTGAATACTACATTTATAGCATGCACACAACACTGTTTATAACTGTGAAAAACAGAAACAACCCAGATGTCCATAAGGCGACAACGTGCCCATCATAGCTCATGGTGTTAACTGAGCTTATGTCTTTTTTATTTTTTTAAAGATTTATTATTTATTTTTTTTTT
>PVKE010002405.1:0-83388 GCA_004027555.1 Craseonycteris thonglongyai | reverse complement strand
TAAACATGTTACTAATATGCCCAATGGGCAGGTGAGCGCTCTTATCCTTATATTAGGGATGAGGAAGGGAAGGCTAGAGATTAAGTGACCTGCCTGAGGTTAACACAGATGACGAGCTAGGACTGCCAGTACAGTGTTCTGTTGAACATGGCCCAGCCTCAGAGTAGGATAATTACCAGCTGATACCATTGGTTTGTGTAAACACCCATTTGTCACTCATGTACATCTAGTTTAAGTTGAATCTATTACACTTTATAAACCAAAATGGATCCACTCCAAAAATAGAGTTTATTTTCTGTACCATAAGATGTTGGTTCAAATTTTATATTATTTATTTGAAGATATTTATTACATAACAATTGTTTTGACTCTGTCACTTGAAGAAGCTCAGAATTTTTTGCTTCAAGGGCCTTAAGCAAAACAAACAAACAAACAAACAAACACAATGCTTTGGAAAAAATAATGAGAAAAATCCTTTCCCTATGAAAACAGTAATTAATTAAATTTATTAGAAAAATTATTGTATCACATTAACCTAAACTAAAAACCTTTCTTATTCTGTACTCTGATTGTAAACAATATTTAGTATATGCTTTCTTCATCATAAGTATAAACTCCAGGACAATATTAGCTAACATGCATCATTTTCATGAGAATAAATTTTGAAATTCATAAATTAGATTTTTATGCACAATTTTCTGTGTTTAAGGAAATATATTGATTAGACAATTCTTTGACTTCTTATTGCCCAGAGTGTGTGACCTAGTTTTTAGAAAGCTATCCAGGGATTCTGGGATAGCTCAGTGGTTGAGTGCTTGCCTCATAAGTGCAAGGTCCAGGGTTGGATTCCTGGCCCCAGCCTGAACTGCGCATATGCTGAACTGTGGCACAACTGGTAACCACCCGGACGGTGGCTAAGATTCTAACCTCCCACGAAGCTCGGTTACTGCCCCGCTTGGCCCCACATCCACCTGTGTGGAATGAAACTATGTCACAAGTAATAATGTATGACTATGGAGACTGCTCTGGGCCCTCTCCCCTTTCCTCTTTCTCTCTCACCTCTCAAACAATGGAAAAAAATTTTTTTTCTTAAAGGGAACTATGAAGTCCCTTACAAAAGTTGAAAATAATGTATTTTTCTTTTGTGGACAGAGGTATCATTTCTTAATTGTTTATTTTCCTCTTAGTGTTTATGAGACTAACATTAATTTCCTACAGATGGTTTATCTTCTAAATCACACAAGTTTCAGTATCTCAAAAATAATAAGAACAATTTTCTATTGCTCTCTACTTTAAGATGGCAAATGACCTGTCCTCCCTCTCCAAGATAGAGCGGTTTTGTGAACTGTTAGCTCCCACTTCTCTCCCACGCGGTTTATCTGTTTAATGGCTTTGCTTAACAGATTCATAGTGTAATTGTTTTAACTAGAGTGAGAAAGGAAACAGTGTCTCAGGTAAGTTCCAGCTACATTAACTGGAGGTTGTTAACTAAAATTGGTAGGTAAAAAAATAAAGAGAGTGAATTAGTCATAAAAAATACTTCAACAAATAAAAGCCCAGAACCAGATGATTTCACTGGTGAATTTTACCAAACATTTAAAAATAAATTAACATTAAGCTTTTTAAACCTTTGCAAAAAGTCAAAGAGGAGAGAATACTTCTTAACTCAATATACTAGGTCATTATTACCCCAATTCCAAAACCAGATAAAGATATTGGAAGAAAATTTTAACCCATAAACATTTTTAATATTGATGCAAAAATCTTCAAGAAAGTAATAGCAAACCCAATTCAGCAGCTTATTATGAGTATTGTACATAAGAAAGAAGTAGGATGTATTTCAAGAATACAAGGGTAATTCAACATATAAAATCAATCAATGTAACACACATTAGCAGAATAAAAAGGATTAAAAACAGATGGCCATCTTGATTGATGCAAAAAAATATTTTGACAAAATCCAATACTCTTTTATGATTAAAAACAACAAAACATTTAAAATTGGATTAGATGTAGATTTTCTCAATGTGGTAACGGGCATTTATGAAAAATCCACAGATGATAAAAGGAAAATCTTTCCCTCGTTGATGACATATGAGACAAAGATACTAATGCTGGAAATTCTAGATAGAAATTAGGCAAGAAAAAAAAATAAAAGACTTACAAAATTGGAAATGAAGAAGGAAAACTATCTCTATTTGTAGATAACATCACCTTTTATATATAGAAATCGTAAAGAATCTACAGAAAAAGAACAGAGTTAATAAAAGAATTTAGCAAAGTTGTCGGACACAAACTCAACATGCAAAAACAATCATATTTCTATGAACTAGTAATGAATAAACAGTCTGCATAAAAGGAGGTTTAGAAAAACAATTCTTTTTACAATAATATTAAAATACTTAGGAGTAAATTTAATCAAGGTGGCACTTGACTTATAGAGAAAAAACTACTTAACACTGCTGATAAACACTGAAGAAACCCTAAGTAAATGGAGAAATAGTCCATGCTTATGGATTGGAAGATTTAATATCGTTAAGATAACAACACTATACAAAGCAACCTACAGATTCATTGCAATCCCTATCAAAATCTTATTGGACATTCTTGCATAAACGGAGAAATCAATCCTAAAATTCACGAGGAATTTCAGGGCACCTCAAATAGCCAAGACAATCTTGAAAAAAGGACAACAATTTTAGACTACTCAACTTTCCAATTTCAAAACTTATTGCAAAGTTACAATAATCATAATGCTATGATACTGGCAAGAGAATAGACATATAGATAAGTGGATTAGATTTGAGAGTCTAAAAATACACCCATAAATCTTTGATCAATTTATTTTCAACAAAGGTACTATACTATTGTATAGAAAAACGTCTCTTCAACAAATGTCTCAGACAACTAGGTAGCCACATGTAAAAGAATGAATTGGACCTCTTTGTCACATATATAAAAACTAACTCAAAATGGATCAAAGGTCTAAGTGTAAGTACTGAACTCTTTGTAGAAAATATAAAGGCAAAGCTTTATGAAATTCATTAGATAAAATTCCAAAAGAACAAGGAGCAACAATAACAACAACAACAAAAAATAGATAAATGTTATAGAATTAACTATCAAAATTTTAAATTTTATGCATCAACGGACACTATCAAGAAGGTGAAAAGATGCCTATAGATAGAAAATATCTGCAAAAAATATGGCGAAAGTTTAAATTAAAAAGTTTATTACAGCAAAAGGCACATTGCTATGAATCCCCATCACTTTGAACACACTTATCCCATGGTTCTTGCCACTTTCTGAAGCAGTTCTGGAAGTTGTCTTTCCTGAGTGTCTGAGAAATAGGCCAACGGTTATATCCTCCATCATGACAATGTTCCACATCACGCATTGCTTCTGGCACAGCAATTTGTGTCAAATAAAAACATTATGGTCTTCGCTTGCCCTCCTTATTCACTCGATCTGGCACCATGGGACTTCTGGCTCTTCCCTCAAATCAAAAGGACCATGAGAAGTAATGTTTTGAATCAATTCAGGACATCAAGGCAGTCTCCAAAGCTCGGCTAAAGACACTCATGAAAGAGGACTTCCAGAAGTGCTTCAGAAAGTGGCCAGAACTTTGGGTAAATGTTTTCAAAGTGAGAGAGAGTATTTTGAGAGGGATTAATGGCATTGTGTCTTCTACTGTAATAATTTTTTTTAATATAAGCATTCACTGCATTTTTTAAAATCATACCACATACATCTGTTAAGGGTTTAGTATATAGAATATATAAAGAACTTTTCTAACTCAATAACAAAAAGACCACCCTCTTAAAAAAATTTTAGACATTTCTCTAGGGAAGGTATAAAAACAGTGAACAAGCACATAAAACTATGTCAACACTGCCAAAGAATCATTAAGGAAATGCAAATCAAATTTGCATTGTGAAATGAGAAATCATTTTATACACAGTGCTAGCTATAATTTAAAAAGAAAAAGATAAAAGAAACCTGAAATAACAAGTTTTGGTGAGGATATAAAGAAATTAAAATACACAGACATTGCTGGTAGAAATGAATGTAAAATGGTGCAATCTCTGTGAAAATGGTTTGCCATTTACTATATATCTGGAAATTCCACTCCTAGGTATATAGTCAAAATAATTGATAACAGATGTTCAAAAAAATTTTGTATAGAAAATGTTTATAGCAGCACTATTCCCAATCTCCAAACTAGCCACACCCAAATATCCATGAACTCTTGGAAGCCAGACACAAAAGATCAAATCTTACGTGATTTCATTTATACCAAAATATTCAGAGTAAGTAAATCCGCAAAGACAGAAAGCGGACCAGTAGTGGTTGTCAGGAGGCCAGGGGAGAAGGTAATGGGGGTGACTACTTAATAGATAGGAGGTTTCACTTCAGGGTAATCAAAATATTTTGGAACTAGATCGAGATGATTGTTGGACAACATTGTGAATGTACTAAATTCCACCAAATTGGTTATACTTTAAAATGGTTAATTTTATGTTATGGAGATTTTATCTGAATTACAAAATAGTGTATCGCACAATTCAAAGGTAGACCCCAAGGTTCCCTCCTGCTCACCTGTACACCTTGAAGGATCTCCTTCCCCTGAGTGGAAGCAGAACCTGTGGCTATGATGATATATTAGGTTTTGATTAGGTTACATCATGTGGCAAAGTTGATTTTACAGATGTAATGAAAATCCCCACTTAGTTGATGTTGAGTCCGTCAGAAGGGAGATTATCCTGGATGGACCTGACCTTATTAGGTGAGCCATTCAAAAAGAGAAGCTGCTTTGGCGGATGCTCTCCTGCTAGCCTTGAAGAAGTAAGCTGCCATGTTGTACGAGGAGTGGGACATGTGGTAAGGACTCAAGGATGGTCTGTAGTTGCTGAGAGGGACCCCTGATCTAGCTGTAGCAAGAAAACAGGGGCCTACCTCATTTGTACAGACCTAAGTGTCTACATCCTGCCAATGCCAGTAGACCTGGAAGAGATCCTGAGCCTCCGAGGAGACAGCGGGTCTAGGCCATGCCTTGATTTCAGTCTAGTGAGACCATAGCAGAGGAACCAGCTCACCTGGGTTGGAGTCCTGCTTGTGTAACTGTGAGATGATGAATTCGTGTAGTTTAAGTTGCTTATTTTGTGGTAATGTGTCACACAGCAATGGAAAATCAAGATAGATAGAGAAGTTCTCTAATACACCCAGACTCTGAAAGCTCAAAAGAGCTAGGTAAATCTACTAGAACTTAATTACAAATGAAAACAAACCAGCTGGTGACCACATTTACATCCAGATGCCAAGCGGGAGGAGAAACTGAGTGCAACCCGGGCTTTGTAACGATGATATTGCTGAAAATCTACTTCTACCTCCTAGATCTTTTAAACGTCTGTCTTCAGTACTTGGGTTCATAGCAAACTACCAGCTTCTGCTTTCCTGGTCTTACATACTGATATCCCTTTGTTTTGATTAAAAAAGAAGTTTTGATATTTGTCATGGAGGATGGAGCATGCCTTTCCTCTTGGGTTCATGCTGTCTGGCAGTCACCCCTTCCCCATATTTACATGCCTAGCATTTGAGGAAGTGATAGATAAAAAACAATTTTGTTTTATTTTATTCTTTCAACTAGCTACTAAGGATTTCTTCGCACAGATTCACTGGGTGTTAGGCATATCTTGTTCGCTGCGTTATTGTTCTACCACTAGGAGACACCCTGACCTTCTTCTTCCATGGAAAGAACACCATTATTGGGCTTATATTTCTGTATTAGCAGCTCAAGAAGAAAAAAGAATTTTTTGCTTTCCGCTTGTTTTCTCCCTAGGTGACATCAAGAGAGCATTGTCTCCCTTGCTGTCAATTATTTTTAGAACCCAGCTTTCCCTGTATACACAGCTACTACTCCACCAAAATGGGACAGACGCTAACAGCCATGTGCTCCACCCTCAGCCAAGTGTCTGGCAGTGGCCACTAATAAAACCATCTGTTACTGGGGTGAAGCCATAGCCTGCCACTGCTATCATTTGAGGAGGCACAGATTTTCCAGACTTCTTTGTTATTAGCGGGCCAGTGGGGCCCCTGAGGCCTACAGCAACTGTGTGCATAATTACATGAAAGACTTCGATGGCTTTTCCATTCACACTGCAATCAGAGAGCAGACAAATACTGTTATTAGATAACTAAATCTGACGGGTGAGCTGAGGACAACCAGGACTGGAACACCGAAACAAGCATTTTTAGAAAATATTTTCATTCCATTTTAATGGAGGATCCTAAATGAATCACTTCCTGCAATAATGCAGCACACAGTGAACACTGACTATGCAAGTGTGGACTAACAAATTGAGCCCAAGTAATCAAGGAAGAGGAAAGAATGAGTGTCATGGGCACTTAAATTTGCCAACATTTTGTAATCATTATTTCACTCAATTGTTGTAACATTATGTGATAGGTGACAATAATGTGCAGTCTTCAGATGAAGGTCAGAGAGGTTGGTTGTGGTACATTAAATCACACAGCAGTGTTAAGTTGCAGAACCGGGTTTCAAACCCAGGGTTTTTCTTATTTATTTCAGACTCTGCCCTTTCAATTATACCTCCAGAGTGAGTAGAAACAGTGGCTTCAAAGGTTATATCAATTTTAAATTGATTGATTGACTGAGAGAAAGTGAGAGAGAAAGAGACAGAAGGGAAGAGGGCCCAGAACATTCTCCATTGTTGCACATCATTGGTTGTGACATGGTTTCACTCCACACAGGTGGATGTGGGGTAATGCTGGGCAGAAACCAAACCAGGGGCCTCCTGCATGGGAGGCAAGAACGTCTGTGGCCAAGCCACCCTGGTGGTTACCCATTGCATCACAGTTTACCTCATGGGTTTGCTGGGGCCAGGAATCAAACCCCAGACCTCGCAATTCTGAGACAAGTGCTCAACTACTGAGCTATGCTGGCAAACACATTTACACCATTTTTAATATTACCACCTTTGGGCTTATTTTTCATTACATTCCCATCTACCATACTCAGGGTTTTGAGGGATAAAAGCTATAGAAAATGCCATAACCAATTTATAAGGTACATACAACTACCTCTAGATACAGCTTCTGCTCTGAATCCCTGTTGCTGTCCTCAACTTGGTGGTCTGAGCTAGACAACTAGAAGCTGTCTGTTATTTTTAAAACATGAAACCTCTTAATCCATTCTTTGTTTTCTGTCCTTTGAATGGCATTGTGGCACCCGTAGTTCTCAAGAGGAGAGATGCCTCAAAACCTATTCACTGTGAGGCATGTTCAGTGATCCTAGAGCAGAAGTTCCCAATAATATAAACCGCACTCACTGTCCCTCTCAGTTTAGGCTCTCTTTGGCTTAAAACTTCATTTCTTCTCCATTCCCATACCTACTGCTACTTCCCTACCTGGTAAGTTGCAACTGGTGGCAGAGAATGGGAAGGTGAAAATAGAGTGCCTTCTTCTGTCACCCGAAGAAATATTGCTACTTTTCTTCTACTTTTACTTGATTACTTTTCTTTTACTTTTACTCAATTACTTTTCTTGGTTATCCTGTCAGTAGCATGTTCGTTTGTTCTTTTTTAATCTATCGTCAGTCATTCTTTGTTCCTCTCTGCATCTTCTTCTATGCCTTGTCCTTGATCTTGTGATTTTCTAAAACTTCTAGTTTAGAGGCAGAAGTGATGAGTGGTAGGGAGTGCAGCCAATAAAGCCTATATTATTTTACTCCATCTCAATGAGATATTACAGGGACATAGATGTGCTGCTTCCCATGTGACAACTTTGCAGATAAAAAAGATCTAGAAGTCTGTGGTTTTCCCTGACAAAGGTTTCGTGACCTCATAATAATAGATGGCAATTCTGTGGATTTCAGTGACCCTGCCAAGCTATTCTGAAGCATCGCACAGCATGTTGTGTTTACTTAATGATGTGTCTTGTGGAAAACCTCAGCATGCCCTATACTTTCTGTGGGCCTCAGTTTCCTTATCTGGAGGAGAACAGCCCTGTGTAGTACTTTGTACTTTGCAGAGAGCTCTTTCTGTGGTAATGTCCTATCACTCAAGCTTTCACGTGCACACAGATCACCTGGTGAGCTTGAGACAGTGCAGATTCTAATTCACTCAGTCTGGAGAGGGGCCTGGGAATCTATATTTCTAGCAAGCTTCCACATGCTGCTGATGCTGCTGGTCCCGGGATCACACTTCGAATACAAAGTATCTATGGGTCTTCATTCCATCCTCTGAAATGGATTGTCAAATCCCTCACCACTCCAATAGGAAGACTTGTGTGGTTTATAAGATTTTCTTTTACAGATTACCTCATTTGATTTTTATCACAGCCTGTGGAGTAGACAGGACATTTATTATTTCCACTAATTAGTAAATGAGGAACCCAAATGATGGATCACTTCAGTAGCCTGTTGTGTGTAGTTAATAGCAGAAACAATGCACAAACTTGGTTTTTTGGCTCCTTATCTGATATTCTTTTTGCTAGGTCACATTGGCATTCAATCTTACATGGTAGTATTGATCGTTATGGTGAGAAAACTGCATACTTTTTTTTTTTTCATTTTGAAGATATGGCAGTTATGTGTTCTGAAGTCTCAGACTAATGTGAACTAATGACCAGGCAGAAAATTGGGTGTAAAATGTTATTTGAATTATGCAAGCACATTTTATTCAGATTCTTAAAAAGGTCAGTGACCAACCAAAAAGTCATAATACTGGTTTATGATTAGTAAAAATACACAGAACAAGAATTGAGAGCAATTTTTTTAGATGAAACCAATCATTTGGCATTATATAGCTGGATGGTCTTGATGAGAGCTGCCCTTCTAATCTAAAGAATCTGGATATTTGGTTTTGCTCACTTAAAAGGGGCGTGGCAGGTCAGGTCTGTCTTGAGGATTGAGCAGGAAGGGAAGTGGACTAGATGGGATGTGAAACCTGCCTTTGACTGTGTGTGCCCACCTCCTGCGTTCTGGCCTGGACACCTGACTCAGGTCTCCACCACAATGAGGGGCCAGAAAAATCCTTAGAAGTTGAGAGAGCTTCTACTATAGATTAGGGATTGGCTGACTCTGTAAAGGGCCACCTAGTGAATGTTTTAAGCTATCCTTGCCAAGATGGTGTCTTGGGGCGAATACTCAACTGTACCATTGTGGTCTGAAGGCTGGCTGCGAGCAAACACATAGGTGTGGCTCTGTTCTGATAAAACATTTTCTCCAGAAATGGTGCTGGTCAGATTTGGCTAGAGGGCTGAAGTATGCTGACCCCTTCCCTCGACAAACCTTTACTGACCTAGAGGCAGAGAGTGTGCCATGACTTTATGAAGTCCCCTGCTCTTCTTTTCATAGAGGGTGCAAAGTGCTCTGTAGGGAAAAGCATTTGTCATTGAATATTAAAGTCAGGAGGGACATCAGTTTATTTGCCTTATCACTTTATTTTAGACATGAACATTTAAGGCCCAGAGGAGCTAATGGCTCAAAACAATATAACTTGCAGATGAAAGAATTTTAAAACATTGAGCCCCCATCTTTGATTATCAAATAACTTTCACAAGAAAAGCCAAAGAGAATATGAAGTGACTAAAGTTGGTCCCAATATGTAAACTCTAAGTCATTAATACTTAAACTTTCTAAACTTTGCTTTGGTTATCATTAGATACATAATGTTAGAAATCATTAAATAATGAAAACCATTAGAGTTGCTAATGTTTTGTGAAATATCCCCTAGGGGACTCTAAGCACTGGAGGAGTTCCAGATTTCTGTCCCCAAAGCAAGATGGAAAATTGAAGGAGCCAGATTTCTTCTTTGGGGGAGGAAGTTTCTCTTAAACCTCGCAGCTGAAAACCTTAAATGTAGGAGGTCATTTATGTGTAGTGAAGACATTTCTGCAACACCTCCAGCACCTGTCATTGTTTCTCCTGTGTAATGTTTGTTATCTCTCCTGTTTATCTCACACTGCTGGTGCACACTTTATGTCTGTGTCTTAGTTTGAACCACTGAAGGTAGGTTTGTTTACTGTTAAAACTTGACTTACAACTTATCAAAAAAACTTAGCAGAAGCAAAGCATTGCTCTGCCTAGTCATGTTGCAGAAAGGGATTAAAAACAACTTCTATTGTGTTTCTTTTGTGTACCTAAAGAAAGGACAGAAAAGATGCAATAAACTTGATAAAGTCTGTGTTGACCTTTATAAAAGCATTTTCTTTCCATGAAAAGTACTTGTGATTTTTTGAGCTGTAACCTCTGGTAACTTGCTTGTTATTCTGCATTGGTGTAATGCCTGCTTAGTTCTGTGAATATCTTCATATTGGCTTATAGCTTTTTGTTGTGTTTTGTTTTCCCTTATTTTAACCTATCTGGCACCTTAGGAAGCAGAAAGAAAAAATAAATAGGCCTAAAGGGCAAGTTAAAAAATTATCCCCCTTGACCATCTAGCTATCAAAATGTTAACATTTTATGATTTATAATCTTTGCAAAGAAAAAAATAATAATTTCAATAATGGGGGAACTACTTAAGAAAACTTGAGCAGATGCCTAATCCACATATTAAAGAGGGAAAAGTTGAGCATAAAAAAGACCTACTTTGCCAAGGTTTAAATAGGAACTCGTCCCTCTACAGCAACAATTTTCCTTGAGAAAATCTACCATATGCTTTGCATAAAGTCCATCTGCAAATGTAATACCCAGATGCTCTCTCTTCCCTTCCAAAAAAGCTGCAGTCTGACTGCATGTCTTCTGTTCCCTAGAGAACTGATAAAAGAATGGCATTTTCTCCTCTTCCTTCTTTTTTCTTTTTAACCATATTTTTTTATTTTAAAAGTAATAGTAATGCAATTGTAGAAAATTTATAAACTTCAAATAAAAAACTATAAAGAAGAAACAGTGTTCACTCTGAATCACATAATCTCCAGATAACTGTGTATTAGTTTTACATAAATATGATCACAATTTTTCCCTCTTTGAATAACTTAATCGATCTTTACATTCATCTTCAAAACCAACAGCGGCATAAGAATCAGCATTATACTTGTCTTTAGGATTCACTATTTTATTGAAAATAAACCCTTTATGCATAAGGTTTAAAATGAGAGTATTAGAGAGTTTGGAGTGAAATATGTATCCTTCTCCTGTGATTCCTTCCTAAAAAGTCACTGTTACTGTACATGTGTCCTCCCCAAATGAGTGTGCATCCACACAGACTACTGTGTGTGTGTGTGTGTGTGTGTGCGCACACACACATGGGTGCATATACAAAAGAAATCACATGTGTGTGTGTGCAGAAGAATACATGCTGTTGTCTACATCTTGATCCTTTTGCGTAATATTTGCTGGAGATCTTTTCATATAGATCTGTCTCAGCTTTGTACCAGCTTCAAATATTTTCATTTTAAGGCCTGATCGTACTTAGTCAATTTCCTGTTGAAGAACCTCAGTCCCTTTACCTCATTCTCTCACCATACACTGACAACACTGACAGAGGAAGCCAAGAAGTCATATACATGAAGATGATAGAGTATTCATTAATTATGTCCAAAATCTGTCACAATAGATACATTAAGTGCAATAAAAATGCAATAATCCACTAAATACTTTAAGCATTTTGAATCTTTGTTTAGCATTTAATTTCCTCTTTTGCTTTCTTCTTCTTCTTTTTTTTTTATATAAACATGCAAATTCAGAATTGACAGGGAAATAAGATTGTTTTCTGACCTTGTATACCAGTGATACCTATTCTACCTTTCTTTTTCAGGGGAATTTCTTTGCAGTAATGCAGTAAAAAGGCATCTACTAACATTAGGATTTGTTATGAGTTTATACATTTAACAAATGAATATATGCCCATAGGTTGAAAGTCAAACAGTGCTTTAAGTTTAGATCAAGAACAAGACCAACGTTCTACCCTAACTGTCCTTACTCCCAAGTCCTGCCTACCAGAACCTACTACTTTCAATACTTCTACATACTTCTGGGTTTTATTGTTTTACCAATAACAGGAATTTATTGCTTTTGGTTGATTTATAATTTTAAACAATAAATTTTAAATCCCTAAATTGAAATATGTGTGGTGCAAACACCCTCCCCATCCTCCAAAAGTAATTATATTATGGTTTTAATTTAATCAGTGTTTTATGTTTTGTTTATTATGCTTGGACATATGGTACTATTCATGGTGAGGCCAAGTAATGGACTATAATCACTTTCATTTTACTGTATAATTTATTTTTCTTTTTGTAGAACATCGTTTTAATTCATCACTTGCTTAGGGTTTTCCGAATACTTTTTTCCACACCTTTCGATAATAGCACATGGTCTAGCCTGTCAGATTCTCTATCTGACCGATCCTCTTTCTATTTCTCCTTCCCTACACTCTCTGACTTCCTACCCTAATCTAGACCAGAAGCCCTTTAAGCCTCCTGTGTGGCTGTATCATCACAACATTCCATAAGCTTATGACCTTGGAAAGTTCCAAGCTTCTAGCAGGTGTTGGATGCAAGGATTCCTGCTTCCTGGATTCCATGTTTTCTCTAGCATGATTCCTACATGATTCTCTAGAATGAAGTGCTTCCTACAATGAAGAGAAAGAACAGAGAAGAGGTTATTCTTTGCAAATCTTGGTGTCTCAAAAATATTCTAATTCTAACCTCGCACTTGATGTGCTTTAGTGTGTATCCTGTTTTTCCCTTTTAAATATTACTTGGGCCCTATCTATCTATGCACACGTCCTCCTATTTGTTTTTGTTTTTTTTGTTTTGTTTTTGTTTTTTTAATTTCCTAATTCTTATTTTTATTTCTGGATCTCCTACTATGCAGATATAAAATTGTGTAGATCAATTCTCTAAATTTGTTATCATTTCTCTCTTAGTTCTCATCTAATTGTCTTTTTATTTCTACATTTTGGAAGACATTGTTTTGTATTTGATTTTTTTCACAGTTTTAAAATTTTTCAGTTATATTATTATGATATTGTATTTGACATGCAATATTATAGTAGTTTCAGTTGTACAACACAGCTACCACCCTGATAAATCTGGTACCCATCTGACACCACACATAGTTATCATTATGACAATGTTATTTACTGTATACCTCATACTATACTTTAAGTTATAAATTTATACTTCTTAATCTCTTCCCCTTGATCACGCACTCCTACAACCCTCCTCCTATCTGGCAACTGTCAAAATGTTCTCTGTATTCATGAATCTGTTTCTGTTGGTTGTTTTTTTTTTAGATTCCACATATAAGTAGAATCATATGACATTAACTTTCTCTGCTTGACTTACTACACAATCTAGGTCCAACCAGGTTGTTGCAATTGGCAAGATCTCATTCTTTTTTGTGGCTGAGTAATATTCCATTGTATATATGTACCACCTCTTTTTCTTTTCTTTTCTTTTTTTTACATTCAATATTATTTTATATTAATTTTAAGTATACAGCATAGTGGTTAGCCATTTATATAATTTAAGAAGTTATCCTCCTGACTAGTCTAATACCCACCTGATACTATATATAGTTATTACCATATAATTCCCTAACTTGTACTTTTTAATTCCTTCACATTTTCACCCTGCCCTTAAACCCCTCTCAACTATCACCCCAACAAATCCAGTACCCATCAGGTACCATACATAATTATTACAATATTATTAACTATATTCCTTATGCTACACCCTTTATCCCATTAACTTGTTTGTAACAACAAATGTGTACTTTGTAATCTCTTACCCCCTTTTTCACCTATACCCCCAACACTCTCCTATCTGGCAAACATCCAAATGTTTTCTGTACCTATGAGTTTGCTTCTGTTTTGTTTGTTTATTGTCTGCTTTAGCTTCCACCTATAAGTAAAATCAAATTGCATTTGTCTTTCTCTGTCTGACATTCCACTCATCACAGTACCCTCTGTGTCTTTTGATTGGAGCTTTTTATCCATCTCAATTGAAGGTAATTGTTAAGTATGGAGCTATTGCCATTTTATTATTCATAATTATGCTTTTTTTCACCCCCTCCTATACTAAAGCATTCCCTCTAATGTTCCTTGTAACACCAGTTTGGTAGTGATGAACTCCTTAGCTTTTTCTTGTCTGGGAAGCTCTTTATCTGTCCATTGATTCTGAATGATAGCCTTGCTCAGTAGAGTAAGCTACGCAGCAGGTCCCTGCTTTTCATTATGTTGTATATTTTCTGCTAATACCTTCTGGCCTGCAAAGTTTCTGTTGAGAAATCAGCTAACAATCTTATGGAAGCTCCCTTATAAGCTACTAGTTACCTTTCTCTTGCTGCTGTTAGGATTCTCTCTTGGTCTTTAACCTTTGCTGTTTTAATTATAATGTGTCTTGGTGTGGGGCTGTTTGGGTTCATCTTGTTTGGGACTCTCTATGTTTCCTGGGCTTGTATGTTTAGTTCCTTCACCAGGTTAGGGAAAATTTCTGTCATTATTTCTTTAAGTAGCTTTTCAATCCTTTGCTCTCTGTCCTCTTCTTCTTGAACCCCTGTTATATGAATGTTTTTATGCTTGACGTTGCTCTAGAGGCCTCTTAAACTATCCTCATTTTGTTTTATTTTTTTCTTTTTGCTGCTCTGATTGGTTACTTTGTACTACCTTGTCTTCCAAATCATTGATTTGATCCTTTGCTCCATCTAGTCTGCTGGTGATTCCTTCTATTGGATTCATTCTTCGTTTCAGTTATTTTATTCTTTATTTCTTCCTGGTTGCTTTTAATGGTTTCTGTGTCCTTTATTCTTGATATCTCTTTGTTGAAGTTTTCACTAAGTTCCTTGAGCATCCTTACCACCAATTTTGGAGCTCTACATCTGATAGGTTGCTTGCCTCCATCTTGTGTTAAGTAGATCTGCTACATCTCCAAAGATGCTGCATAGCCTTATGTAGTAGGTATTCTGTGGGGCCCTGGTACAATCTCCCTTGTCACCTGTGCTGGGTCTTCTTGGAGATTCTGTTTTGGTGCCAGTGCTTTGCCTGGAGCTATTCAGCAGAAGTCTCAGCACACTGACACTAGTCACTGCCTGCACAGAGCCTGCAGACTTCAGTAGATTTCTAAGAAGGATTTCAATGTGGGCAGGGCTGGCTACTCACCGGTGGAACTGCCTGCCTCTGGCTTTGGTGGAGTTGGTTGGGGATAAGGTCCCAGGGAGTAAGTAGTGTGGAGCCAGTGAAGCTCACCAGACCTATCAAGTTCAGATTGTGCACATGGGGGCAGGTGCACCACTGGCTTCCTGAGGAGAGGACTCCATTCAAGAAGGTGTCCTCTGTCCTTCAGCCCTTGCCCCAAAGCCACACTCCTCAGTCTGCCCCCTCCAACACCCTCCGAGTCACCAACCCTCTGCTGAAGCCCAGGGTTGGTGCCTGAGTGTATGCCTAAACACTTTAAGATGTCTGGGTTTCTTGCAACTTTCTGTCCCAGCCAGCTAGTTGGAATCCCTGCTGTTTTTCACAGCCTCGATATTGTGGGGATTCCTCTTCCCAGCACCATTGCTTCATCGGAGGAACCTGGTGTGGGGCTGGGGTCCCTTGTTTCCCTGTGGTAACCTCCACAGCTGAAATAGCCCACCTGATTTTCAACTGCCACACAGAGGTTTGGGACAAGTTTTGTGTATCTGCCCCTCCTATTAGTCTCAACATGACTTTTTCATATCCTTAGTTATAAAACTTTGGTTCAGCTAGACTTCAGACAGTTCTCCAGGTTGATTGTTCTATAATTAGTTGTAATTTTAATGTGTTCATGGAAGGAAGCAGGCACTATGTTTATCTACTCCTCCATCTTGGCTCTCTTTAGAAGACATTCTCAACTTTACCTTCTAATGTTTCTATTGAATATTTGATTACTCCTACCATAATTTAAATTTCTTAGAGCTCATGATATCTGATTGCTCCTTTCTATGGTGCAATATTAACACTTGCTTCTCTCAGGCTGTGACCCATTCTTCTTTAAAACAAAGGCTAGTACAAATTGGTAGTTACAGAATAGTCATTGGGATGTAGACTATAGCATGGGGAATATAATCAGTATTATTGTAGTAACTGTGTATGGAGTCAGATTGGTAGTGCATTTATTGAGGTGATCACTTCATAAGTTACATAAATGTCTAATTACTGTGTTGTACTCCTGAAACTAATATAATATTGTATGCCAACCATAATTGAAAAATTTTTAAAGTGTTTAATGATAGCTCTTTAGCCCATAGCTTTGTCTCTCTTTCTATGAATTTTATCCTCAATTATCTAGGTCTCTGCTTTTCATGATGGCACATTCTTCAAATATGAGGTGATCTTCCTGCTCATTCATATTTAAGAATGAGATGTTTAAAAGGTGATGGCAGAGCTTGTGGGCTGGTCACCTTCACTGTCAGGTGGTTGGCTGGAAAGCTGGTTTTTTCTTAGAAGTTTCCATAATGTTAGCATCCGAGTAGCGTTTTTTCTGGGATATTCCCGTTTATCCTGAGAATGTGCTTCCAGTGCCCCACAGGGTGTGGTGTGTGTTGTCCCTGGTGAGCTAGATACTAGTGTCTGAAAGTATCCCCACTTAGTTTTCAGACTTTCACTAAACACTACTATTTTTATTTTTAGCTTCTCACTCCATCTTTGTCTATGCCTTATGTCCCTACTTGGTGAGTCTTTGAAGTCTCCTTTCTTCTGCAAAATGTAGTACTCATGACTTCAAAGGAGGTACCTAACACCTCCAAATTCCTGAACTTTTTGAGGGTTCTGAAAGTTCAATGAGCTGATTTCTCATTAGTATCTCCTCTGAATACTTAGTTTCAGCCTTCTACTTACTACTTTACTTAATCATGTAACGTCATACCTTGGTACTCGACTGCTTTGAAACTTACTGAATTTGGTACTTGATGAAATTGGACACAAAAATGTTGTCCCCATACTCATCATTTGTTTGGTACTCATTGTGCCTCCAAGAACTAATTAATGATGAGTATGTAGGTACCACTGTGTTTTTCTTTTCATTATATTTTTATTTTCTAAAAATGAGTTGACATTATTTATATATTGTTGTTTCCTCTCTCTCTCTCTCTCTTTTTTTTTTTTTACCCTTACCCATTAATACTTTTCTCATTTTTTGTTGTCATTTCAGCGTGGTTTTAGGCAAGAATAAAGATAAACATATGTGTTCAATCAACTATGTTTTATTGTTCCGCTTAAATAAATGTAATGTCTTTTTTTGGTAGTATAATTCCTAAAATAACATAATAATGGACTACTTCACATGTGCTTAGGAAAATATATTTGGAGATTTAGCTTGGCAATTTGTTTCTGGCTTAAAAGATAAGATTCATTTATACAAGAAAAAAATCTATTCATTTTATTTATTAGCATATGTCCACAGACATGGCAAAGCTTAGTGCTAAAAAATTACTTAGATGCAACTTGGTTTTATAAATTACCAAACAGAAAAGTATAAATGACCTTATTATCTGTCACCACTGATGCTGTTTGTTCCAGATCATAGTTTTTGCACAATGGGAGGTATTTGAAAGTTGTTTTTTTCACTGATGCCCTTGCATAGATTGAAATAGAGATAATGTACTGACAGAGATAGCATATGTGGTTTCAGGGCATTGGGAATGAGATCAAAATTTCTGATTAAAGCCTTTTGAATAATTCTTGCTGGAGGCGCTCTATCTCATTTGCTGTGAATTTCTATATATTTAAAATCTGAAATATGCCAAAGGAAACAATAAAGATTACAAAAATAAATAAATAAATAAATAACTGAGTTCCCTAGAGAAGTACTGTGCTTTCAAGCCATTCTCTGCTTTCTTGGACAGAAACTATCCAAAACATTTCTGGTCAGGCCATTAACCAGCAGACTGTGCTCAGGATGTTTCTTGCATTATTTTGTCCTCCTTTTCTCACAAATGAAGTGTCATTCAGCAAGATTTCCATGAGTGGAGGTTATATGGGGTTGGGGGAGGCAATTGTTGCATTCAATACAATTAGTCATGTAGGTTCACATGTGCTTCAGTAGGTCATGACTCTGAAGCAAAACTTTGGACTCTCTAGCAAAGTGTCATAAAGTGTGGAATAGGCACTTACTAGGTGTCTGTTGAGTTAAATTTGTGATTATGTCGTGATAACCCTGGACAGATGGTGAGAGGCAGGGTAGCAGAATAGTTCTATATGGGGCCCATGTGTGACATTGACCAGGTACATGTCCTAGCAGCCCTCTTAAATAGTTAGATGATTTGGGCAAGTGATTAAAGCACTCTAGCACTCATTCTTAACAACTGTATTCTCCTTGGGCTATGGGGAGGACCAGGTGTGATGCCATAGGTGAAAGGCATAGCACTGACGTCCTGTGTGCATTTCTTTCGGGGCCAGACCAGGGTGAGTTGAGTGAGGAAATTGTCTCAGTCATAAAATGTAAGGGGTCACCAAAAAAAAATAAATACAATAATCAAGATAAATAATATTTTAATGCAATATTTTAAAATAAAATACAAACAAAATTCATGACAAGCAAAATATGAAAGTTATAAACAAAAGTCACGATCAGTAGCAGTGCTGGGTAAAGCCATATTAGAGCCTAAAGCAGGAGGAGAAATCAGTAAGATTGATTCTGCTTTTATATAAAGTTCTTACATTTTCTTTATTATAGTTTTTTGGCACTAACTTCATATTTTAAGAAAAGAGGGGAAGCCGAGATGGCTCAGTGTGTTAAGCGCTGGCTTTGCAGCCCTGGGGACCCAGGATCGAATCCCAGCCTCGGCCCATATGCTGAACTGGGGTGTGCTTCCCATCTGGGAGGCCCCCAGTTCGGTTCTCGACTCCCCCCCCACACACACACCCGGGTTCAGCCCCTGGCTCAAGGAGGCGTGCTTCTCATGCCGGAGGCCCCCAGCCCAGTTCCTGCCCTGTGCAGTCCCTGCCCACCCTTGTGGAATGAAACCATGTTGAAGACTGATGATGCACAACTATGGAGACTACTCTGAGCCCTCCCCCTTCTCTCTGTCTCTCTGTCTCTGTCAAAAACAATAAAATAAATCTTAAAAAAAAAAGATATATTAAAATACCTTTTATATTAATTACTGAGACATTTGGTACCCTCTGAAATTTTGCTCCTAAGATGGGTACTCACTCCCATCACCCTAGTTCATTTCCTAATTCCCAATTTATATGAGTTCGTATGTTACTCTAGTACTTAAAGTAGACTCTGAAACTCTTACTAACTTCCATTTGTCTGAAATTTATGTATTGAATAACCATATTTAAGTCATAAAAAATAGAGGTGCCATCAACCTTAGAAACTCCAGGTAACAATGAAATGGTTAATATGATTATGCTGGTATTTTGCAAAGTAACAACAATAGATAGATCCATATCAAAGCAAGCAAATAGCCACATGAAGCACTTGATAGTAAGAGACATTTCTATTTTTAAGGATACCCATCCAATGGTTGATTTGAGTTTCCTTTTAAATATACGGAGTTTGAAGCCATAATAACATTCTTCTTCTCCATAGGCTGATTTTTAGTTTTATTCTTGGCAGAATTTGCTCCCAATGACTCAGTCCTAATACCCATAGTGCACCAACGGGCAAATTTCTTACAGTAGACTGATAAGCACGTGTGTGAGAGAACCTGACTGCCCATGGAATTAGTCTGGCAATGCTGATAACACTGCACTGTGGTCTATGAGGTCTCACAGAAAAAATGGGAATAAAGGATCACCACCACAACTTTCTGGAAGACGTGCTTAGATGCTGTAATTTTAGTCTTGTCAGAGGAAGTGGGTGTCGATCAAGATGTTTTAGGAAAAGTGTAGCTTTTCCCAACTGTATTGCAAGCTTTTGATGTTTTTTCTTGTTCAAATAAATATCCCCACATTTATAAGGGAAAAGAAAAGATCAGTTGGCTTTTTCCAGGACCACTATTTTACTTTATTTATAATTTTTATAAAGAGCATCTTTTAGCTGGTACCTTTGTGCTCTGGAATGGTGTTCCTCTTGAATACTGAAAGGCCAGGTAAAGAAATTGATGCTGTGGCAACAAAAATGGAAAAAATTGCTGGTTCATTTTGAAATGAGACGTGCAGTTTCCAAAGGCTGAAGTGCTTACACATTAAATGGTGCCGTTAGATTGTCTGAGAGGTTTGCAGATGATTTTTAAAAATCAGGCTCTAGGTGGACAGTCTACACACATTTAGGCATCTCTGAAAAAGTTTTTGTTTTTTTTTTCCAAATGGTAATGTGTAATGATATCTAAGTGTCTTCCTAAGAGAAGGAACTATTTCCTCTTTACTTGGAAGATTTTCAAGGATGATGTCCTCTCAGGCTCGCTCTCTCTGCTAATCTGATGGAATGTTTGAGACTATTTGGGAGAGTGTAATTTTGAATATAATTTAATGGGAGCCCTAATTAAACTAAACCCTTTCCCCATAAAACTTTGTCTTAATTAATTGCTTGTTCATTACATATGCAGGTTATTCATATTTCAGCTTGTTACAAATATCTATTTACAGTATCAGAAAAAGCACAGTATATTAGGGTTCCTAAATATAATTTATCAAAGAAATGTGGTATTCTCCTGCTAAGGTGATCTTGGAATATTGAGCCAAAGATCAGGAAGATTAGTGATCAGTCACTAATCATGAAGATCAAGCAAAACAGCAGGACTCTAGGTAGGAAACGTAGTTGAAGCATGAATATTTTAGGGAAGTTGTGCTTTTCCAGGGGCAGAATGCAATTATACGTGCATAACAAACTTTCAGGTAGGTAAGCCCTATTATTTAAGATGTGAAGCGACCAGGTTAAATGAAGTTCCCTTTCCACTTTCTTTCTTCTCCTCTGTTCATATACACCATAGCCTACATATTCATTATTTCAATGCCTTTATTATCCTCACCCAAAGAGTAATGGTTAGGAACTAATATTTATTGAATACTTATTATATAAGATAAGCAATAAACCATGTTTTCCAAAAGTGCTGTCTAATTTAATTTTTCAAATAATCCAAAAGAAAAAAAGAAAGGGTATAGTTATATCAATCGTGTATATTATAATGCATGCTTTTACTTTTAAGGAAATAATTTCAGAGAGATTTAGTAACCTAATCAGAATCACATGGATAGCAAATCTGGAGAAGTGTAAAGGTAAAGACAAGTTGGAAAAGGTGACACAAATAAAATTGATGATCTACCCATAGTATCAAATTTAAAATGATCAGAGTCTGGATGAAAAAACCTTAAATTAGAAGATTATTTGTTCTGAGTCAACTGCTGGCCTTGAATAAACCTTTTAATATCTCCAAGCCTCAGTTTCTTTACTCTAAAAGAGATGTATTTAGTTCTCTGATCTCTAAACTTCCTCCGGGTGACAGATGATTTATCTCAGTTCCAAGCTGAGAGATTTCATGTTGATATCTCACAAAGACAATTGCTCATATTGGGCCTGCCACTTGGTAGGCACCACTCAATATTGTCCAGGATACTGACTACCAATGCGCACATATGCACAGCTCTGGCAGGAGTAGCTATTGGCCTCTGTGAAAAGCAAGGAAGCATCTAGAATATTGCTAATGATATAGTTGATGATGAGAGACCTTCCATTTTTGATCCAAATCATGAAATGAATTCCTTATCATCAAAGAGAAAGAGCAGAGTTTAGGGCAACTGTGCAGATAAGTTTTCCTGGTGGAGAGGAGAGAAAGCGAAGAAAGTGAGGGCCTATTTTATTGACCCAGGCAATTCTCATCAGGCTGAGAAGTGATGAGAATTGCGAGTTGTTCCATTCCAGTTTAGCCTAAAACTTCCAGCTTTCACTGTATTGCTACAGTGTTTTCCTTGGTCAAATCACATTGCTAGGGATTTCAATTATTTGATTCATCTTGACATGTGAGCTAGAGGCCTATTTATAAGAAATTTTCTATGTCAGTCTGCTAAAAGGATGAGCCTCCAAACTCATGCTGCTTAGATATTTATAACCTATAGTATTTTGAGTTTAGGAATCATAGTAATAACACTTAAGTGTTTGTTCAAGGTGTCTGGCTTATGTCGTCAAGAACAGCAAGGAATCCTTAGTCATTCTCTGGCCTGGATGTATATGACATATTATTAGAACTGAGACTCGTGAAACACTTATCCCAGATGACTTATAAAGAAACCATTGTTCAAAACAGTTTTCTATAAAGAATTATTTGTTTTCTGAAAATATTACATAGCACATGAACACTCAAGGCCTGACACTCCTTGGCAGAGTCTTCGATATATTTAATATTTGCTGTGGATGATTTGCTTCCCTATGAAGTCTAGAGGGAGCAGGAATGAATTAGGTATATTTTATGCAGTGTTTTCATTTTAGATGTAGAGAGGTCACCCATCCTATATAGCAAGTGAGCTTTAGATTTCTATCTCACATTCCTTTTGATAATTTTGTTTCTGATAATGCTGTGGTCCATTCTTTTCTCTCTTCTCTATCTTTCAAAGAAAGACATAGCTACCCTATTTCTAGACTTTATATTTATATTGCACTCTCCCTTTGATTTCTCAAAAGATTAATATAGCCAAACTTACCTCTCTCTTCTGAGTTCTCTCTCTGTTACAGTCTCCTAGCTTCTCCCTCCAACCTGAGGAAATCCAGTACAATCATTGCCTCAAAATGTCTCAAGTGGGGAAGCCGGGATGGCTCACTGGGTTGAGCGCTCACTTTGCAGCCCTGGGGACCAGGGATCGAATCCCGGCCCCGGCCCGTGCGGAACCATGTGCTGAGCTGGGAGCTCCCCCAGTTCAGTTCTCTTTCTCTCTCTCTCTCTCTCTCTCTCTCTCTCTCTCTCTCTCTGTCAAAAATAAAAAATAAATTAAAAAAAAAATAAATAAATAAATAAAAATAAAATAAAATGCCTGCCCTTATGCTAAAAAAAAAAAAAAAAAAGTCTCAAGTATGATGGATCTAAAACTGACTGTTTCAAATGCTCATGTATTAAGTAATGGCTATGACAGCTTTGGAAATACACAGCCAGCAGTCATACTAGATGGGTCTCACAGGAAGTCCTTAGTTTTTCGTTGTTAATATCTGAATGTTGTTAAATCACCTGATGGAGACAGTTTCAGGAAATGTTTCCTCAGGTGAAAGTTGGAGAAAAGGGTTTATTTGAGGACAATGCAGTAGCCCCAGGAGGTTCTATGGGTTAGTTTCCTGGAAGAGGGCTAGGGGCACTAATCCTGCAGCTGTAGAGCTTTGCAAGATACTGCATGTCTAGTAGCACTTTCATGTGTTATTAGGGACTGTCATTGGTCCCTAACATATCTTACGTACCCAAAGTCAATCAAAAAAAGTAAATAGTCGACCAATTCACTCTTAAAATGAAGAAAGTGAACATAGTCGTATTTTTCAGTAAATAAATCATACCAATATACAGTATATGTATGTATGTATGTGTGCATATATATATATGTATATTTATGTATGTATATATATATGTGTGTGTGTGTATATATATATACACACACACACACATTCATATTCTTATATGGAAAATACTGAGACAGAAACGTAAACGTTCTGAGCAGTAGAAACAAAAGTAGGTGAGGACAAGAGGGAAATGTCAAAGAAAAACTTGGTAAACTGTGAAATGAGTCCCTTGATAGTGTGATTGTATTCTCTCCATCTAGTATTAACTTTGGTTGTTAGCACTCTGTTAAGCTGTTACTTCCCTTGGAAATGTGTGAAACTTAACTCATAAGTTAGGAAGATGAAAATAGTTAATATCAGTATTTAGAACAGTGTCTGTCACATAAGTGCTGTGTGTTTGCCATTATTACTATTGTTGTTGGCTCTCCCGAAGTGTTTATTTCCTATATAAATAGTTGCTGTGTGTGTGGGGGCTATTCACTACTATACTAGTTAGATCTTGAAAGTCACTTTCACATAACACGGTGGATAAACCCATATTTCTTTATTCTTCTCAGTGAGCAAGACAGCCTCACAGGACAATGCCTGGAAATTATATTTGGAGCCAGGGGTTCTTCTTTTTTTTTTTAAATGTAGATTTAATTTTGGACTAAGTCTAAGGAAATACATTGTGAGGACAACAAAAAAAGGGAATAAAAAGTTACTTTGCATAATTGGGTTAGTAGATCCTGGTGCTTTTCAACAGAATATAGAATTTGCTAAATCAAGGCCATGTTCAAAAACTAATATAAACATGTATAGATATCTGAGAACTTGAAGTTCTCAATGGATATGTGTGTCATATTCTACATATTCTTTTGTCATAGATCTTTTTATTGTACCATGTTAAATGAACTTACATATGTAAAATGGGTGTCACTCAGAAAATACTCAGTAATTGTTAAGTCCTCACCCCCCCTTTTTCCTCCAAAGTAAAAATTAAATATTAAATATGGAAAAAAAAATTTTGTTTCTAGCGTTCAAAAATAGCTAAGCTATAAACTCAACATGCTAAATTTACTAATTACAACAGATATTTAATTGCCTTTTTATTATATATGTAATATAATAAATTAAATATAATAAATTATGCTTTAGGCTATATAATTTACAGAAAGGCAACACTCAGCCCTTTTTAACAATTTTGTCCGCACATTTTTAAAAGCAAAAAAAAAAAAAAAGAAATATATTTTTCCACATGGGCAATTTAGACGTGTTTCTGAATGCAAATCTTTAAACCATTTCGGGCTTATGATCATTGAGACAGAAATCAATTTGACTTGCATAATCTGCTCAATTGTGTTTCACAGAGAATTGTGCATTCGGAATGTTTCTATACTGAAACACTCAATGGTGCTTAATGACACTGATGCTCGGGGCTTTGTCATTGGTGCTGAGAAAGTAATGTGTCAATGGGTAAGCCCTCGGCAGCTGGCTGTTCCAGCCATGACTACGGTTGACTTTTTTTGGCTCCAGGCCAAAGGTGGTACGCCTCTATCTATGTCAGCCACCAGATCACCACCTCCAGAATGGCTGCTAAAAGAATGTCATCTTGTCCAACCGGGTTCTCTGGGGGGCAGATTAATTCTGTCTAATGAAACAGGCTAGGTTTATTGTTCTTAGAAAAGTAGGATATTATTAGGACCTGGTCCAAATATAGTAACGTTTTAGACTCCGTGCCAGATGGGGTTTTTGCTTTATGAAAATAGTCTTTTAATCACAATATTTTTCCTTCAGTTTGCTGACTGTTTATAAAACACTTAGCAACAATGGACTTAGTAATGATGGTAAAACTGAGTCACAGCATGGCCATTGGAGAGTTTAGATTGAGATTTTAAAATGTATTTTATTTTTTAAATTTAAGTAAATTATAAAATAAACATGACTCTCTTATGAGAAATCAGAAATGATATAAAAATATGGAATGTGAGTTTTCTGACTCCTTTGCGATAGGTGTACCTAATTTTTTCTATGATTGTAGATTTTCTTTTCCGTGAGGCGTCCCCTGAGTCAGAATTGTTTCTCTAGATTTTTCAAGAGCCAGCAGTGAGAGTTAGCCTGAGTGACTGCGGAGAGTTTCAGTTCCTAAGGTACCCCTGGGAGGCGAATAGGAAATGGGCAGGCTTGCTTTATGTCAGAACTCAACCATCCCCACCTTTCATTCAGTCTCTGCATCTCTGGGGATAGGAAAAGAGTGAAGTAGTTGGGAGGAGCTTTGAAGAGAGAGGGCTAGTTGTGTTGAGGGGAAAGAAAAGGGAGTGTTTGTGGTGAGAAATGTTTCTTTAAAACCCCAAAGATAGAAACACTTCCAGTGGGAGGCAAGTCTCAGGAGCTGTAAGCAAGAACCTGAGAAAATTACGTATCACCATTTTTACATGAGGGACATTGACTGACTTTCTTCCTAACTGAGGAATTTTTAATTTTGTAAAATGTTTGCATTGAGTGTGTATGTTGTAAATTGCTACGCTTCTAGAGAATTATATTTGTTTGTTATTGCTGTTTAGCAAGCAATCCTAGAACACATTGACTTAAAACAGCAATTACTTATGGTCTTCTTTCTTGGTCTCAGGCCTCATGTCAGCCAGGGTTCAGCTGATCTAAGCTTGGCTCAGCTGCATGGGTTTGCTTCAGGCTGCGATTCCTGGGAAGCTCTGCTTCTTGTTGCAGGTTTTAAGCCAGCTGGGTTGTCTCTCTACCACCTGTTCCTCATTCTCCTTAGGCTAGCCGGCTTGCCAAGGGAGTTTCTTCTCATAGTGATATTGGAGGTGTAAGAGCTAGGCTCAAATATGGCACACCTCATCTATGAATCCAAACTGGTTACAAAGCCAAACCGAAAATAAGGCAGGGGTTGAAATATAATATGCCCATTAAATGGAGGAACTACAAAGTTATATGACAAAGAGCATAGTTATGAAGAGGGATGAAAATGTGCGGCAATCTACAGCAGAAGAGCCATGTGAGTAATTTCGCAGATGTCATAATGAACCTAAGTGTAGAGTCCAAATAGTGTTTCAAATGATTCCTCTTTCTCAGTTTGATCATTTTGAAAGCATTTCTTCCCTGTGCACTCTCTAAAACCACTCAGAACTTGGTTAATATTTGTCAGCTTCTGTGGGGCTGAGATAATCTGTAAAGAGGATGCTTTGTCCATCTCTTAGCATCCCACCCAGCCCAGGTAAAGAGAGAGGGATTTGGGAAGGATATGGAATAGAGGGAAGGAACCTATGCAAAATTTTGCAAATATTTACTTTTTAAAAAATTAAATTTAGGCTGACGTGATGAAAATGAGTTCCTGCCAAAGATCGAAAAAGGGTTTGGAGTCAGAGTGAATATATGAAAATGCAAATATTTTAAACAAAACAGGACATCACCATTGAATACAGAAACCATTCCCTCAAAACCTAGTGGGGACATATTCTAGTTTACATAATGTAATTAAATTCAAGCCTGATGTATTCAAATCTATCCCAAAGACATTGTTGGCAACATGACCCATGTGTTGAAAAAGCTGAGGAAGTAGCATGCTTGGGGGCCATGGGAGAATTAGAAAATCATATTTAAAACTCACAGCAAATGTTTGCAAGGATTCCTCTGCAGCACTGTGCAGCAGTGGTGGGGAGGAAACTGGGTGGCCCTTCGGAATCCAGTCTTCACTCTCACATCCAACTGTATCCACAGACAAAAAAAAAAACAAACCTGCAGTATTTGCCCAAAGCGGAAGCAATTGTATCTTTCACGTGGGATCCTCATCGCTGTAGGAAACAATGTTCCTTTTGTTTGGTGTAACTATGATTTGTAAACAACACTGTCATAGTTTCACTTTATTTTCTTTGTTATGGTAATTGCTGATGCTCCATTTAGAAATTATATTTTAAGAAGATCAAATAAAGTTTATTATTTTAGTTACCACTAAATTACATCAAATTCCTTAGGTAAAATAAAATGTTAAACATCAATAGAAAAAAATGAGCAAGGGGTATGAAGACAAATTCCATAAACACAACCATTCTTTTATAAAATACATTAACCTATCTTAATGTAAGAAAAAGAATGCAAATAAAAATGAAATGCCAGTACTGCTTATCAAATGGGATACAACCTCACTAATATTCAGTATTGCTGAGGGTGGAGTGAAAATAGATACAAATATAATGCTGATGTGGCTATAAATTGATACAATTGGTTTGAGAACACAATTGGACACTATGTAACAAAATTCTTTGTAGCCATTTTACCTTTTAACCCAGTAATGATGTTTCTAGGACTTTATCCAAGGAAATATGAATAATAAGCTAATAGAAGATTTCTATTGCCATTCCATTTATATTAATGAAAACCTGGAAGGTAAGTGTAAAAATAGAGCAATGTTTAAACACATATAGTACACTCAGAGACTATTATTCAGCAATTAAGGTTGTAATTTTAGTGATATGGGGATGATGATACTATAGTAAAATTTCAGAATACAAATAAATACAATAAAATTGGTTTATGTGTAAGCAATATTTGCCATTTTGAATATGAACTATATAGTTTGCTATCTGAAAGGAAATACCATTCAAATATTTATGTATTGGAATATGGGTTTTTATTTTCTTCTTTTTTTTTTACTGAATTTTTCAAATTCTTTAGCAGCAGCATTTCATAACTTTATATTTATTGAAAAAGTACCATTTAAAAAAATGAGCTCTAGAGAAATATATACTATTTTTGAGCTTATAAAATCCAAAGTGTGATCTAGAATCATACCCTTATAATAAAATAATTATTTTTCTATCATTGAAAACTGCAAGTATCTCAGTATAAAAATGTACTTTCTAGGGGTACAAAAACAGCAAACACGTATGGAGAAAAAGATGTGCAAATAACCAAAATAATCATGATGAAATATTGATTTAAATTTGGAAATTAAATAACATACAGGGTCCCATTTGCTGAAGGAGACAGCCAGAGGGAGTTTAACTTGAAATAGATACAGTTAAGTTCATTAAGAGTTTAGACAGCTCTTGGAATAATAGTGCCTTAAAAACAGTTCCCATTGTTCTCCTTTGTGCCTCTCCCCCACCCTACCCTTTTTTAGTAAAGGAGAAGCTATTCTTTATTTACCCTAACCTTCAGATGAACTTGGGAAGTAGCTGGTGTTATTGGTGCCAACAATGAAAGCTCTAAGCTGATTTAAGTAACAGATGCCAATTCTTCCTGCAAATACTATGTAGCCCTGCATGAAACCGTGAATAAAAAAGAAAACACAAGTGAAACAGCAACAAATAATATGCAAAGCCATCCCTCATCCAGAGCAATTTACTCAAGTTTCCATGAACAACACTTCACACTTTTGACTATGTGCTGCTTCTTGAATCACCCCTTATGTGATGGAGCTGGGTCGAACACCCCTTACAAGGGCCAATTGTGCATATCACTTCCAAAGCTATGTTGGTTGTATTTATAACAGGAAATTGGTGTCTTGGTAGGAGTATTTAAACCATGGAGATTGGCAAATGCTACGAATCAGGGTTCTGTGTCCCTGGAGAACCAGTTGTTACGCATTTGCCAGCACACCACTGTCCTAGATCTGTCTTCTCAGTTTCAGACCCTTTGATCAACTGCCTATGTCATTTCCATTTTCTTGTTCAAAGACACCACAGAGATCTTATCCAAATGTTAAGTTTCTTCCCTCTGCTAGGCATCTTAAAATTCCCCAAGTACCCATAGGAGTGACAGGTACTGAATTGGTAAAGTCAAAATGCTTAAGTTATTTTTAATCATATCCATTCCATCATCAACCCTAGCACCACCCATTATCATCTATCCAATTAGTCAACAAAATCTCTTCAATATTTCTCATATCAGTCCATCTTTGTACCTACCATATTATCCTTTCTGGGAATTATCTATTTATAACTAGCCTTTAAGCTTTGTGATACCATGGAATCAAGACTATTCCCCCTATTTCACCCTTTTCTGCTTCCAACACAGTGTCCTACGGTCTCTCTTTCTTTAAAGTGTTACTTCTATTTGACCCTGATTTTTGACAGAGAAATCTACTTCAGGGAGGAGAATACCAGAGAAGCCTGAAATTGCCAGACAAGAAAGCACACAATAGTATATATATTTTTAATATTACTGTAACTTTTTACACTTACAGACATTAATATTTTCATTAAGATGATAATAATGAGGATAACAGCTATTTACTAAGCCCCGATATGAACCAACTGTTCAAGACCACAAAGCCAAGTAGGGATTATATCCCTGTTTGATAGATGATGAAATACAATATCAAAAGGTTAGGTAACTTTCATAGATTCACACAGCTTCTGAATGGCAGTTCTAGAGGTCAAACTTAGGTCAGTATTATTCCAAACTCACACTCTTCCTACTCTGACATTTTGCCTGTCATCAAACCCAAGGGGCCCATTGTTTCTGGTGTTGCAACAAATTGATTCAAGATGACCTTGAGAAGTAGCAGGTGTTGATGTCAACAATGAAAGCTCTGTGAGACATTTAAGATTCATTTTAATTTGTTTTTATCTTATGACCATATTTCATAGCTAACTCCAACTTTCAACTTTATTCAATGTTTCTGTTTTTTTGCATCTGCTTGTTTAATACTTATTTTTTTCATTTCTTTATTTTCAATATTATTTACAGCTAATAAAAACACATTTCTTAAGTTTAAAATTTGATTTGTTTGACAGATGTACCTCAAGTAACTACCACCTTAATTGAGATATATAGAATTTCTTTCAGGTTTGGTAATAAAGCAGTTGCATAGGACTTTTGTGGTCAAATAATAATAAATAAGTACCTCCAACTTGGAAAGAACTGTTCAGTGCTTACCAGATGAGTGGGATGCTAAACTTTAATGACATAAACATTTGGGATATAAGATGGGAGTTTTGCTGAGGACCTCATCATGACCTGGATAAACACGCAAGTCTTTCCATCTTCCTTTGGCCTGATATTATGTTCCCAAGGAACAACCAGCTATCTAAGAGTTCTGTTCTTCAGATTAAATTGTATTAGAAAAGGGAGAAAGTCTTAGATAAGAATTGGTGGCATGGGGAAGCTGGGATGGCTCAGTGGGTTAAGTGCTCGCTTTGAAGCCCCGGGGAATGAGGATCGAATCCCGGCCCCCACCCATGCGGAGCCATGTACTGAGTTGGGGTGTGCCCCCAGTTCAGTTCTTGCCGGGGCCCATGTGGAAGGCTCCTGGCCCAGTTCCTGCCCTGTGCGGCCCCATGCCTACCTGTGGAGTGAAACTATATGGAAAAGTAATGTCAACTATGGGGACTGCTCTGGGCCCTCCCAATTCTCTCTGTCTCTCTGTCTCTCTCTGTCAAAATCAATAAAATAAATCATTTTTAAAAAAAGAAATGGTGGCATATCAGTCATTGGAAAAAGCTTTCCTATCTTGAGACAATAGTAATTATTTTGGGTATAAACAAAGCAAAAACAAAACAAATTTTCATGGCAAAGTTTCATCCTAAAATATTATTTTACCATCTTTTCCAGAGATTCATCAGAAACAAAAAATATATAGATTCTCAGTCAATAGTAACTCTTCCTCTTGCATTCATTCATTCATTCACTCCTTATACATGACTTTATTCACTCATCTAACATTCATGCTCACTATTACCAGCCTCTATTGTGGGTGCCAGCAGCACAGATATGAGTCACATAAATATAGAGATGAATACTCTGCCCACAGTCCAGTGAAAAGAAAGGACACACAAACAAAGATGTACTACACACTATGATCAAAGCTTCAAGAGAATTGTGTTTAGATTGAAATTGATGTAAAAAGATACAAAACCTTATCTCTTTGGGAAAAAATGTTATCAAGGAAGACTTTCTTTAGAATTTCATTACTTAAGGTAACCTTGCCTGGCATGAACAAACCTATTAGTTGCAACTTGATTTTGGTTTTTTAAGTAGAAATAAAGAGGGTAGAAGCAAGCAAGGAAAAATATAGTATTTCAATTTAAGAATGGAATTTCAGTTTAAGAATAAGTTCTTATTAATTATCAACTTTCTTTTTTCCTGCTTAATCGTGGCATATCGCTCCTTTTTAAATGCTCTATTCTGGTTATAAAATGGGTCTTGACTCTGTCTCCAAGAAGATCCTTCATTTTTGTTATCCCAGAACACAGGCATAGGTCACATAGCATGAATGACATTGTGGATTGTCTCATTCATTACATTTACCTATCTCCATAACCCACTAAGTTTTCTCTATGTAAATGAGAGACAAGTACTTGTTCGTATAATTCCTTCATATTCAGAATGTAATTATGTGGATAATTACAACAACTTGTAATAATGTAAAAATATGAGTAGTCTTTTAATTGTTGGATAGAATTTATAAGCTAGTCCATTTGATATATAATGTGTGTGTATCATGTTATGAAACTTTTATATGCATTTTTGTGCTTTAACCTGGCAAGAGGGTCTACTTCTTTAATTACTAAAGCACTCCAAAATAAATTTAAAAAGTCTTATTTGTGTTATCTAAATATCTACAACTATCACTTACCGGTACTCACATCACATCTTCTTTCTTTCTCCTCTTTCTTCTCCATCACACATTCTAACACAACTCTTCATTCATCCACCCACCTATTTAACAAGTTTGTATTGGGTACTTACCATGAATTACAAAGTAGATCCTGGAGATGTAGTGGTAATTTCACCATGGCATCTGCCTTCAAGAATTTTACAGTCTTGTAAAGTGATGGATAAGTGTCAGAGGTATTGATAAAATTGTATTATCATTAAGGAGAATGCGCTAAGGAATCACAAAGGAGGTTCATCAACAGAGTCATGCAATGCTCTGGAAGAAATGGTATCTAAATTTAGAGGTAAAAATGTGTAAAATTTCTGAAATATAAGAAGAAATTGAGCTAAAAGGAGAAATATATTTTGTGTGATAATTATGCAAACCTAGAAAAAACATGTGTAGCTTCAGTCTTATTTAAAGGTGGCTGTCTTGCACTGTGCTAGTGTTTCTCTGTGATTTTTGTAAGGTTCTCTTGCCTGATAATATTTGCTACCAAATTCTTTTTCAATTTAGGTTTAGACAGAAATAGCTGGGATGTGCAAGTGAAGAGGAGAGGGTTTTATAGACACTTTCTTTAGCCACTTTTCATGAGTGAAAATAAAAGATTGGAATGAAAAAGATCTATTTGAAAGCTACATAATATATCATTGAGCCTACAACTTGAATCAAGTATTGGATTAAGTAAGATTTATATTAGTAGAATATCATCTGACTGTCCTCTTTACCCATAGTCACAAATCCTTTCAAGTACATTGATTCACTACACATGACTTATCTAGTAAATACAATTTTAACTGTGTGTTCTTGATCTCAAGGATCTCTACCTCTTTATCCCACCTTCTAACACATTACATCCTTTCTTTCTATCTTAACTCCATTAACACACCTTTTAAATGTTGTCTATTTTCATTTACTTTGGTCCTTACTACTTATTCCTCTGTTATCCTCTATCACATAATTAACTTTCTATAGTAGTTTAATAAAATTTTCTTATTCTCCTGTAGGATAACCCCTTAGAATTACATCTTAATGCAGATTTATTATAAACTATTAGTAATTGAAATAAAAGGGTGAGTCAATGAATTACTTATGGCCATTAATATACTCTTACTCTTTGCTAAAATACAAACTCATTTCTGAAACATATACTGACCATGCCTCACTACATGGAACAAAATCATGGTTTGGGGTTCTAATACTTCAATAAGCATGCCCCCCATCCATAACAGAGAAGAAGTCATCTGATTGACAAAAATCAGTTCTCCTCAGCACTCTAATAAAGGAGGTTTGATTATCAGGGAAATAATACATAAAAACGTAATAAATAAAGGTGGTAATAATGAACACTAAGAGTCAAAAATACTTATGTTTATGTGTATATGTTCACAAAATATTAGTGGAAAAAAAATATCTAAAGAGGTAAGTCTTTGATCTGAAGAGTTAGAAGCAATTATTTTTTTCTAGTAGAAACCGTTATTATTAATCCTGTTACTTCTCTCAGCTCACTTCCTGAATGCCCTGGATTTCCCTTCACCACCTCTTCTTATTCCACCCCACCCCCATCCCCCAGACTACCACCTTTCCCTTCATCACACTGCTGCCATCATGTGTTCTCAATAGTCAAAAGACTAGTACACAATACTTAACCATGAATTCTCCTAGTGTCAGTCTACTGAATCTCTTTCAATTAACTAAGGGTATAATAAAAGATATTACTATTGAAGGAATAAAGACCAATTAAAATTGCCTCAAGGAGAAAAAATGAGATTATTGGGAAGGTGTACGTGAAAAGAAACTATTGAATAACCAGCACCTACCTATAAGAACGTGCCTCTCTCTCCATTTGCACCCAGCACGTACATACACTCCCTCTCTCTCTGTATCTCTGCCTGTTACCCTCTTTTGTACATTCACGTTCATATCCATTTTGTACATGAATCCATATGATTTGATTCTCTATGACCTCCTAGTTTCAGGGCCCATCACCAATTGATACGTTCCTTCTTAGTCTCCTAGTTTATGTTTTTGAGAACAAACATGATTGTCTCAGTTTATCTTTTCAAGCTAAGTCACATAGGTCATAGGTCTCAGAAAATCCTATTTGGAGGTCACTTTAATCAAATCAGTCATGTCCAAGGATGAGTGAGGACGGCATATTTCAAATGTAAAAGAAATTTTTTAGAGAAAAGCATTGCTTGGCAACTACCCTAAAATATGTCAAAGTTGATGCCTTACTTATATTTTTAGAAAAGTGAGAGTGAACTCTCACATACATTACATATAGAGTTTGTGGTTGTTATACATATATAACCTTTTGGAAATAACTGCTTTTGTTTTTCTGAAATAAGTGCAGTAGTCAACTTTGTGATAACATTACTGAGATTTGAAAGACACTCATTTTTGAAACTTTTGAGAAGAAATGAGACATTTCTGGCTACCGCAATATCTAGAACTTTATTTCCTTGAGACAAATATAGGAGATGGCAGTCTAAGATACTCTTCAGTGCTTGAGCATCTTCAAAAACAGAGCCACTCATAATGTGACAGAAGTTATTTAGGAAATTTGTTGGCAGGTGATAAATGAAAAATTGAAAAACAAATGGGCTTGAAAGTCAGAAATATAGAACCAAACCAGTTTGAATTTAAACATAAAACTTATGGTATAAGACTCAATTATTTTTCCAATTAGTTCCATAAATTTTATTTATAGATATATAGATTATAGATAGAGATATAGATAGCATATACACTGTCTATATTTATATATTACAGTATTTCAGTGCTAATATGTGTTTAATACAGAGTGGAATCTAGCCACCATCATTTGAAGGGTAATCTGGGTCAATTGTCAGTCAACTGTTCAGTTTTCATTCTTATATTCTATGCTCAGCCCAATGACAGCTAAAAAAAAATCTGTTATAGCTGGAAACTGGTTGAATTGATGATTTCCAAGATAAGTCTAACCACACAGGCATCTTTTTTTTTCTTGCCTGCTGTGTTTCACTGGATGGACACAGAGATAGAAAACCTAAGGCACAAAAACTGTGTCTTATACCAGAGATTTATGGCATTATTATGTATGCTTAACTCAAAGTTACATGGTTATATGAGAGCGTTATTTCCACAGAATTCTTAGTAGTTAACTATTCTAGTGCCTTTTAAATCATAAAACCATGCAGTTCATCACTTTCCTGTGTTTTTGCAAATCCTTGCTGTAGATTCTTGGTTACCTCCAAACTAGCTGTTCCACCTAATTCTGTACCACTTTCCCCTGCCTCTCCTTACTGAATGTCTCTTAGCTTGTGTCCCATACTTTCTTTTCTTCTGGACCTTAACCTGTGCTTTAACTGTGCCTGGGATACTCTTTCCTTACTTTTATCTAATTTCAAGTTATCCTCACCCTTCAACTTAGATGTCACATTCTCAAAAGTCCTTCTCTAACCTCCCTGATTACCCATATTTATATCCCTTTCTGCATCAGATTATTGTAGTCATTGATCATCTTTCATTACAATCGTTCATTCTCTGGAAAACTGTAAATTCCATGAAGCCAAGGACAATATGTCTTGATCACTCCTCTATTCCTAGCCCCAAGCACAATGCTTGACACATGGGTACTCAGTGAATATTTGTTAAATTAGTGAATGAACGACAAAAAATATATAATGAATTCAAGATTAAGCACTGGACTTGAAAATGGGTGATAGAGCACTTTGTTTTACTCCATAATCTGTTGTTGGTAACATGTAGTCAGAGGTTAAGAGGAACATGCTCTTGATAGTTGATTTAGGGTAGACTCTCCATGCATATCTCTGCATCATGGATTTTTCCAAAGCAAAGTTTATTTTTCCCCCAGAAAAAAATGGTTTAGTTATTTAACTAAAACAATTTAATTTTAAAAGATATGTGTTATATATTATAGGCACTGAAGAACATGATCAATTGCTCCATTTGAAAGAATTTCCCAAGAAATTTTATACTTCAAAATTATGGAAGTTCTTCAAAGCTAATGTATATCTTCATGCTCAAATTTATTAGGGCCTTTTTTCCTTTAGATTTTTTATTTTTGTTGTGTGTTTTTTTTCCCCTTGAAGGTGAAGAGAAAACTTTCCACTACATAGAAACCCTGTGAGAGTCTTTTATTGTCTTTTCAAGGTAATGACACCCTGTATAAAAGATAAAATGCTGAGTGATTACCTTCGTTGAAGAGAAAGAGGAAAGCCTCATGATTGAATATCTTCTGGCAGAACTGACAGCTCTGAACCATCACGATTACTCAGACGGAGTACACAAACCAAGACATTTATTTAAATGTTGGTCTTTTCTTTCCTCATATTAATTCCAAAAGCAACAAGTCTCCTGAGAATAGATGGGCTTTCTTCCTAAATTACCCAGCAATTTCAAGGGCTTCTGGGAGAATAACCATGCTCTCTTCTTTGGAACATTAATCTTGTTTGTCTGTTAATACTTGAGACTTAAATTTACACCACCAACATTCATTGATTACTTCCTCAATGGCAATGTCACAGGATAGGTTCTCCAGCACACAGACTCAGATGCAGGTTTGCCTGCAGGGTGTTTATTAAGGAGTGCTCTGGGTCAGCACTGTGGAAGGGAGAAGAGGCACTGGAGTGGGGAGAGGACCAAGTTGAACTGTGCCACAGATTCAAAGATAGCTTTGGACACTCTAGAGCTTGACTGGCCCAATTCTTTGCTCCCAAATTTATTGCTGGATATGGTTCACCACACAAAGGCAAAACCTTGGCAAGGCAGCTTCCAGCAGTTGAAACAATAAGTAGAGGCCCTGGAAGTTGAAAGCCATCTATCTGCCTACAGTACTTATAGAAGCTGGGAGGCAAGTCTGTCATTTTAGGGAGATTTGGGCAGTGTATCACAGACAGGCATTGTTTGTGTAATTCTGATTCTCATCTCTAGCCATGGATAATAAAATAAATAAGATATGTTTTGGTTTTTTTTGTCTAGTGAGTTTAACATTAAAAACATTAAGATACACTTAGTAGGACTCAAAGGATAAAGAATTCTTGAGACATAAGTATTCACCAATTATGACTGTAGTGATCCAGAAAAGCCTTCTAGAAGAGGCACCATGTGCGTGGACCATCAAGAGACAAAATAGGTTTGTAGACAAATGGTAGAAGTTTGCTTGTGAGAAAGAGAGAAAAAAAGTTAAGATGGTGGTAGAAGGGAAGAAAAGATAGAACAGTTAACTACAGTAACAGAGATCCTTGAATACAATCCTAAAGTTATTGGAAAATGTAAAAAGAGTAAAAAAAAAAAAAAAAGAAAATGTTTCTATCATAATTTTCAACTACCATGACTTTAAATTAAAGTTATATGAAAATTTTTATCAAATGGCTAATAGCTAGGAAAAAAACAATTGAATCTTTTGGCAACATTGGGTCTGCTTTCCCTTATGAATACTATTAATTGAAGCTAAGTAACAGGCATTCCCTTGATAGTTGACACACTCTGTAATCCTCCAAAACTCTATATACTCTATAAACCCTATCATCTATTACTTCTTACCATTCTAAGTTATTGTGGATCAGGAATTTGAGAGTTGCTTGGGTAGCTGGTTCTGACTGACAGTCTCTTAGGAGTTTTATTTAAAACGCTGGTCATGGTTACAGGTGTCTGAAGGCTTGAGCCAAGTTGAAAGATTCACTTTCACAGTGGCTTACTCACACACTTGGCATGATGCTGGATGTTGACTGGAAGCCTCAGGTTCTCACCATGCACACCTCTTCATTGGGTTTCTGCAGTGTCCTCACAGTGTGGCAGCTGCCTTCTAGAGTGTGTGAACCAAGACAGAGAAACAGAAGCCATTTTGCCTTTTCTGATCTAATTGTGAAAGTCACACAAGGTCAGTTCAACAATATCTTATTTGTTACACAGGTCAGCCCCGTCCAAAGCGGGAGGGGACAACACAAGTGTGCGACTACTGGGGAAAAAGACTCTCTGGGGGCTAGTTTGGAGACTGGCTTCCATATGTGAGGGAAGGGGCCACATTACCTTCTAGTATTTCTCTATCAGTGTTCACCAATATGTTGAGCTATGGATGAGTTTCTTTCTTAGTTCTCATGGCTATCCCCAAGGTATGAATTGTTTATAATATACAGTTGGCCCTTAAACAACACAGGTCTGAACTGCTTAAGCCTATTTATATGCAGAATTTTTTCAATAAATATTGTAAATGTATTTTCCCTACCTTATGGTTTTACTTTATTTTATTTTTAAAGATGTATTTATTATTTTGAGAGAAGGTGAGAGAGAGAGAAGGGGGAGGACCCAGAGCAGTCTCCATAGTTGTACACCATTAGGTGTGATGTAGTTTCATTTCACACAGGTGGATGTGGGCTGCACAGGGTGGGAACTGAACCAGGGGCCTCCCACATTGGAGAAGAGAACCTTCACTGCCAAACCATCCTGGCAGCTACCAGTTCCATCGCTGTTCAACATAGGAGATTTGCATGGGCCTGGGCCAGGAATCAACCCCAGACCTCACAATTGCGAGGCAAGTGCTCAACTGCTGAGCTATTTCAGCATCCCTTCCCTGTGATCTCCTTAATAATATCTTATTCTCTCAAGGTTTCTTTATTGTGAAAATACATTATATAATATATATGACATACAAAATATGTGTTAATCAACTATTTAGGTTATTGATAAGGTTTCTGGTCAACAGTAGGCTATTAGTAGTTAAGTTTTGGAGAAGTTAAAAGTTACATGCAAATGTTTGATGTTATGAGGGATCAACACCCATAACCCCCATGTTGTTTAAGGGTCAGCTGTAATGATGTGGACTTGTACATCTGTATACTATCTAATTGTTACCAACCAATGTCACCCCATTAAATTTAACAATAAATAAATAAATAAATAAATATTGTGATAACAGTTTTTAAAATTAATTTTTAAAGGAAATTATACTATGGTCAGCATTGAAAAAAATGCAAAAAAAGAGTGCATATAAATAAAACAATACTTAAAATATACACATATTGAACCAATCTTTCAAAAATATGACTCAAAGAAGGTCAATATTATCATTGCATTATCACTTACTTTGTTCTATCAGATAAAGCCAGTGTTTACCTAATCTATTTTCCAGTGGTCAGTGGAAACATCTAGATTTCTTGTGAATTAAATTCTTTATTTTGTCAGTACTGTTCCTAATAGTGCACTAAGCATCAGTATTTGTGAAAAAGAATATTTAAAAAAAAAAAGGACCTTTTATCTCAAATACATAATCTGTATATAGATTTTAAAACAATTTTTCAGTTGGGGACAGATCAGATATGTATGTTTCCTGTGATTTTACAATCTTAAATATGAAATGTGAGGGTTACCTCCATATTAGAGTAGCAGTAATAATGTCCATCTCTATAAAAACTTCCTGCCACAGAGGTGAGTCTTTGTTTACCTTTTGAAAATGCTTTTACAAGAGGCTGTGGGTAGCATTTTCAATACAGAGAAGGCCAGTTGATCAGATAGCAGCAAAACTAATGAAAAGCATCATGGAAGTGACAGCAAGATTAATTAAGTTCCTCCAGTCGTATTCACGTGTGGCTGTGCAGAGTTCCTTTGGGTACTGCTACAGTTAAATGGTATTCATGGTGACAAATACTGTAGATTTCCAGAACTGACACTTTTGAGTCAAGGGTAAAAATCACATTCGGTCATCTTATCCACCAAAAGGATCAGAGATGAACTCTGAGGATTATTACGATGTTTGAGCAAGGCCAACATTGAAATTGAAATATAATTAAAAGAATGTTGAAACTGCAATATTTTGTTTTTCACTTACACATTTCCTTTATGTGTTTGATACATTTGACAGAGGAAACCAAACAAATTTCCATCTACTGTATTTGACTGGAGGCACAGAATTATGCACACTTGGAAACACTTCCAATTACTTTGTGAATTCTTGCAATATTTGGACAGAGTTGCACTGTCTCTCTGCTCACTCTATATAGTTATTATCACAGTATATATAAAAATGGAATGTCCATGACCTAAAGCATCCAAATTTACTAGAGCTGTACTCAATTTATCTTGAAGGATCTTTTTATTTTAAAGCAAAAGAAAAAATTCAATACGATGCTGTTTTCTTCTTTCATTTTGTTTGCAAGCACATTTGTTGTGGGGCTGGGTGGGAAGAGGGCTGATTTTCAAATTGCTGCCCAGGAACCATAAATGAATTTTATTTTAAGAAAAATTGGAAATCTCTGGAGTGTATAAGATCTTTCAACCTGCTGTACAAGATGTATTAACTCACGTTATTGTGTCACCAAATAACTTAGGAGCCACATTATTACATTTCTGTCCTTGGAAGCACTTTAAGGCTCATTTATGTATTCATTCAGCTAACACTTCCTACATTATCTGTCAAATAAAATTGAAATCCTTTAACCTGAAATGTGAGATTACAACTAATAGGGCTTCTGTGTTTTTCTCTCCAAATTTACTTTGTGTGAAAATCTTTTATGAAAATTGCTCTTAAATACTATAATTTGTTCTTGGTCTCCCAGATGTCATTCACAATCAGATCCTTATTTCGCATTGTTTGGCAACTTTTTCTGCATTTTGTCTGTCTGAACAAATATTAAAAGACTAAGCTCACGAGTAAGTTCCCCCTCTTCTGTATTTGTCCAGATTTGCTTGAAGCCATCATAATTTAATCTTCTACCAAACCTTCATGTACATTTTCTAAATTATTCACTTGTCATTTACTTTATGCTACTTTTTATTTTACGGATATTTTTAGATATATGCTTCATCTCCTTAAATAAGATACCAAGTGCTTTGAGGAGCAGGTTGATAACTTAAACATTAGAGTTCAGTGCCTTGTTATATAGGATATCTTCCTCAACTTCTCCTGGCCCGTCCCCTCCCTTGCCCCTCCCTCTCCTTTTTCTCCTAGTGATGATAGTTGTTAGAACAATTTAACTTCCTATGAATGAGGCACCAAACTAGGTAGTCTGGGGCTACCAACAGGAGGCCAGAGTTGACCTTATAAAACACTAGATAAAATACAAACAACTTTCTAAAGGACTTTGGGGAAAACGAAAGAATCAAAAGAAAGGGAGGCATGGCAGGAAGATAATCTGAGAACCTTCGGAAAGGAAGCTTGGGATGCTTTCTGTTATAAGGGAATCGGTACTATATCAATTAATCTGGGCAAATGTAAGGTGAAAGCCACCTATCCGAGTGGTTTGATTGACTTTCCCAGAATTATTCTTTTCCTTAAATTTCTGCTCTTGACCTGCTATACCAAGAAAATGATCTGTCTCTTGCCCAATGACTGATCAACTCTCTGGTTTCTGGCTGGCCTTTTCTCAGATCTTTTGGAGTTCCCTCTCTGCTTTAAGATTACTCTTAGGGATGCTGGGATAGCTCAGCAATTGAGTGCTTGCCTCACAATAGTGAGGTCCGGGGTTCAATTCGCTGCCCCAGCCTATGAAAACCCCATATACTGAATTGCAGTGCAACTAGTAATGACCAGGATGGTTCAGAGACAAAGGTTCTCACCTCTCATGTGAAGGCCCCCAGTTCATTTCCTTCCTTGCCTGGCCCCACATCCACCTGTGTGGAATGAAACCATGTCACAGCTAATGATGTACAACTATGGAGACTGCTCTGGGCCCTCCCCCTTCTTTCTCTCTGACTCTCTCTCTCTCTCTAAAAATAAATAAAATGTAAAAAGAAAAAAAAAATTACTCTTGATGTCTTTTTTTTGTAATCATGATTCTTGTCTCCTACCACAGCAAAAGTTGTTTCTTCCTAAATCATGGATGATGTTAATGGTATACTCCAGTCACTAACCCAAAATGCTGTGTCCTTGGTCTTTGGTATGCATTTCAGCTATGTTCTGAGGTATATTAAAACATTCAAGGGATGAACATTTATCTAACTTTTTCCATGACTCCAAAGGGCCCTCATTCTACTTGGAGATTATTTATATTTTGTTTATCTGTCTGCTTGCTTGTTTGTTCATTTGTTTAACAGAGAGAGAAAGAAGGGGGAGGGCCCAGAGCAGTCTATACAGTTGTGCATCATTAGTTTTCTATATAGTTTCACTCCACAGGTGGGTGTGGAGCTGCATAGGGCAGGAGCAGGGCTGGGGTTTTCCCACACGGTCCCCAGCAAGAACTGAACTGGGGGCACATCCTGGTCCAGCATATGGGTCCACATGGGCCAGGGCTGGGATTCTATCCTCAGACCATGAGACTACAAAGGGAGCATCAACCCGCTCTACCATCAGGGCATCCCCTTACTTGGGGAATATTGACAACTAGAAATGTCATTGAAATGCAATCTGATAAATATTGTAATAGTTATGCAAGGAACATTTTACTGCTCATTAGGAGAAAACATGAGTTAGATATAAAAAAACATATCTGAGTAGTTTTGGGTAATGAATATAACTATTTAGAGAAATAGAGGGGAATAGAAATAGACAAATAAAGGGGAATAGAAAAGGGCATTTTAGGTAGAATGTAATTAGAGTCTCAGTAGGATCAGGATGGATCATATTCTAGAAATATAACTTTGGAGATATTTATTCACTTAAGTATTTATTGCATACCTTCTATTGTTTTGACACCAAGGCACTGGATATGGTGGGAACTTAGTAGACATGCTTTGCCTTCATGCCCATTCTATTAGGGGAAAAGAAGCAATAAACTGTAACTAATGAATGAGTGAAATGAAGGATTTATAGGTTTTAATTGTATTTGTAGGTTTTTATTCTTATTAAGATATTAACACATCTTTTCTTATAGGCAATATATTTTCTAAACTATGGTCCCTAGGCATTAATTTCAATAAAAGCATCGAGTGAGAATCTCAGAATAAAAATGATTAGTGAGTTTATAGCTGTGTCTACACAATCTAAATAATTCTGATCAAAACACTACATAGAACAATTGAACTAGGCATTTGTTCTCATGGAGAAAAATTACTTATTTTCCCACTTTTCAAATTTTTTTGACAGTGGATGATGGTATACCAGACAGGCAAACTCAGGCTTAAAATAACCTTCCATCAAATGTCATCCATAGGTCAACAAGCATTCATTAAATATATTATTATGCTTTCAACAAATATTCAATTATCAAACATTCATATACTTGCCCTCCTGCTTCTAATATCCCAGGGCTCAGTCTTAAACCTCTTCTCCACTTTCATCTATGCCTTCTTGAAGATATTATGTGGTCTTATGATTTAATTACCAACTATAAATCAATGACTTCAAAACTTAAATAAGGAATTGACCTATTTTGACATATATATATATATATATATATATATATATATATATATATATATATATATATAGAGAGAGAGAGAGAGAGAGAGAGAGAGAGAGAGAGAAACAATTCTACCACTTTTTACCACCTCCATTGCTCCTACCCTGGTTCAAGCCACAAACTCTTTCTAGATTATTACAAAGACATCCTAACTGGTCACCTTGCCTTTTCCCTTGTTCATGTTAGTCAATTATCTATGCAGTAGCCATAGTGAACCTGTTAACATATGGCAAATTATGTTACTCCAAAGGCATTACTATATATAAGTCAGAATAAAAGTCAAAATCCTTACAACAAGGCCTACAAAGCCCTCCTGAACTGGGCTCCATGTGACCCATTTGACTTCACATTGGTCACGAAGTATACTCTCAGTGTACTCTTCCTTGCCTACTCTGTTCTTGCACATTGGCCTTGTTGCTCTTCCAGGTAGCCCTCAGGCGTGTCTCCACCTGGCCCTTGAGCTCTCTACAGTGCTCTTTATCCACATCTAGCGCCTGAAACAATTCATGGCATGAAATCGGCATTCAAAATATATTGAATTTATTCAATAAATATCGAATGAGTGAATAATGGATTCATTCATTAAATACTGATTTGCATTAGACATTCAAGATAAAAGATTTTCTCTTTGACTTGGGTGGCAGGGAAACTCCCACACTGTTTAAGTGCTATAGTAGGAATTAGTGTTGTATGCTATGTGAAAATAAATAAATAAATAAGAGCATCACCTTGATCAGTTTCAAGGTTAGGAAAGTGGCCTCAGAGAAATAATACTTGAACAGAGACCTAAGATTGCATAAGAACTGTGCAGTCAAGAAAGAGAGATAAGAATAAATACAGTCTTTAAGGGAACTATAGTCATGTAATAAGATGAGAGTGAAGAGTGTGAAAGATATAAAATTCATGGGTGGAGGGGGAGGTGGGTGGGGGGGAGTAGGGAGGGGGAATCAAACACATGGTGATAGAAAGTGAGCTGATTCTGTGTGGTGAGCACATGGTGCGATGTATATAGACAATGTGGTGTGGAGTTGTGCACCTGGAAGCAATGTAGTTGATGTCGGTTAATGTCACCCCAATAAATTTAACAACAACAAAAAAAAATTCACAAAAAGAGGGGTCATCAGGGACCCGGTTGTGAAAGGCCTTATATACCCTGGTAAGTGAAATGGAGAGACAGAAAAGAGTACTGAGTAAGGGAATGACTTGATCATCTCTGTTTTGAAAATAATAATAGATCTAATATGGAGAATGGATCGGACTTGGGTAAGCTTGGAGTCAGAAACATTGGATAATTTTAACATTGCTGCACTATAGGTAAGAGATGAAAGTGGGCTAAACTAAGGCCCAAGGGAAAGCAATCAATGCAAGACACTACTGGGCTGTGGCAACACACCACTAAATTACTGCTGCATACAGCTGTGAGAACTTGAAATCACAAGCAAGCTCATAGACTGTGCTCCACAGTCCCACTGAGCATCTGTGTTGCAGGGAACCTAAGAACAGCTATTACTAAGCATGGACAAATTCAGTTTGTGTAAACACTTTGCATAAGACACTATGGACTTCAAAGAACTGACTGTGGGCACATAGAAAAGTATGATGTTCTATACACAGTACAGTTGTACTCAGTATGTCCATTCATTCTTTCACAAATAGCTATTGAGTAGCAACAGGTACTGGATATCTTTGTAAGGACTGTGGATACAGCAGTGAACAAGAAACAGAAATCTCTGCCTTCATGGAGATTATAATCCAGTGAAGAGAGGCCAAAATAAACAGATGTCTACAGTAGTATGTCATAGTGGTAGCTGCTATGGAGGAAAGGGAGGAGGTTAGGAATTGCTAGGGGAGGGCCCAAAGCAGTCTGAAACATGAAAAGGAAGAGCAGGACAAACCTTTGAGCAAGATGTGAAGGAGATGAGGGATCCAGGCAGGCAGCTATCTGGATATTTGAGCAGAAAGAAAGTTCTTATCTTACCATATTTTTTTTCTTATCCCTTAGAATTTTTGTTTTATGTTTATTGAAGATTTAACCCTAAATATATTTGGGGGTGGGGGGCATGCTTTAAGAGTGAAAGGTGTATTTCTAATTGGCAAGCAATGACCCTCAGAACCTCCCAGCTTCTAAGACCTTCTTAGAGACAGATAAAGGCCAGGGGTGTGAACCACGTCCTTCTCTGGAAGCTGCTGGGTCTTGTCCTCGTGGTAACATATGGGAGCATCTCTCAGGCACAGCTGGCATGTCCACAACCCCACGTCTATCTGTGCCATCCCTGGAATGCTATTCTGTTTCAAAACAAAAATAGTTGCATTTTTCCTTTAATAAATGTAATATATACACATACATTTAAGTGAAACAAACATTGTAGATTGAAATCAAAATCGCTTATTTTCCATCCATAAATAAGCAGTAGTTCTACCTGAGGCCTTAGCTTTCCAGATAACTCTTAATTGGAGGGGGGAGGGGCACTCAACTTTAAATAAAAAGAATAACTTTTATTTGATAGAATAGAATTCTGCTGTAGGAATGTAACACTCTACCTCTTGGATGCCATATCCTTTCAGAGGCGACACTGCTATTTTAGGTATAATCCTCTATAAACTAGACAAAGGTTCAAATGTTCTGTCACCAGATACTCTCTGCCTATCCACTTGTGACTATATATATATATCTATATATATATATATAGATTTTTTTTTTTTTTTTGGAAGAAAGCAATGTAATTTGATTGGGAAAGACCTTCACCTGAGCCATTATAAGTGAGGCATTTGTGATTTATTTCTTTGAGTAAAGAAATGGGCTGGGGACTCTAATATGCAAATATTAATAGTAAGAAACTGTTCTTTTTTGGCCACATCATTGAAAAAGTTACTAACGTCTCTGAACCTCACATTTTCATTTGTGACATTGATAATATCCATATTTCTCTACGTCAGTTTGTTAGATGACGTAAGTGAAAGTACCTTGTAAATGCAAACTACCATGCAAATGCAAGGATGTTATTAATTATTAAGGCAGTCCTTTAGTGTCTGAAATCTGTATTAAACTCCACTCTGAATGCTTGCATCTCCTAACTACAGGAACTCAAAAGGACCAAAAACTTTAACGTTAAACTACAGTGCCCCCTAGCCCATGTAGGCAGTCAAGACAACTGATGACTATCATGAACAAGCCCGACCACAGATGGTTCTTCCGCCTGAGGAAAGGGCTATGAATTGTGCTTTTGGATGATTTCCATTTGTCCAAAAGGAAAAACATTTATGTATTTTCTTCAGCACTTTCCTGTCACATTATTTTATTTTTAATTTTAAAAACAAGTAAAAAAGTAAATATTCTTTATTGTTTATTTTCTTTCTCCGAATTGCTTTACATGAAGAGAACATCGCTAGCTTTATCCTAACTGACTGTAATGTTTCTGCTTTATATATGATTACCTATCACATTCACTAAATTCCTTATAATTCATTGTGAGAGAGGATATTGATCATAGTGTTCCTTTCACAGAGAGGAAATAGGGAGGTACGTTTTATTTTTTTGCAACATTACACAGCAAGCTGTTAGTATGAGCTTCAGCGAACCCCAAGTTCCAATAACATGCATTAAATCCAACAGGGACAGAAATGTGCAAGGAAAAATCCTTGAATATTTTAACATCGAAGTGTAGACGTATTTGCTAACATAGCTTATAAACACCCATATGAAAAACACATCAGTTGCTTCCTTTCATAGGCTACAGTAATTTATCTTCAGTGTTCAATTTCATAAAATTTTATAGAAACTTTAAAGTTTAGATGGTTCAGTGGGTGAGTTGGGTCACAAATTGAGGAGTCCTCAGGAAGCTGAACTTGCTCTGTGGGTTTATTTTTCATGCTGAGCATTTAAGCATTAATCAGCACAGCTTTCAGGGATTTCTTTCTAACATTCTTTTCTATGTAAGATAAGGAATGCAATTCATTAGACCATTGGAGGAGCCAGAGGCTTTGCTAAGCTTTCTTTCTTGACTGTTCATCACACATTTAGGGGGAGTGTGCTTGTGTGTGCGTGCGCTCGGGCGCTTCTATATCATACTGGTGACTATACTGCAATTATGACACAATCTTGGTGGCCTTTTAGGCTACATGTCTCTCCTCTTTAGGGGTCAAAGATTATTTTAGCCTCAGTGTCCTTTCTACTAAGGGAGGCAGCAAATGTGATCTTGTGAAACTGGGAGGAGACACTTTTGTTACCAGTTATTTTTCTTTACTTTTGCCTATCAACCTAGCTCAGAAAACAAGAAATAAAAATAACGTTTCACCAGCTACTGGCTTTCTATGATCTGATCACTTCTGAGTGAGAACCTCTATTACCCTAGCCACTATGACTCCCTGGAGTCTTTTATTCCTCTTGGGTGTAAACACACACGGCAAGAAACCCTCAAGCCCACAGCAAAGAGAATGCGGGCACACACGGCTCCATTCCTTTCCTCCCTGCCTTTTTGACTTGGTAGGGGACGCTGAATTTTGGCAAGGACGCTGACAATGTCCGGGAGGGGCGGGATAAAAGTGTTTCTAATTACACGTTAATTGCAGACCTCACCTTAACCATGTCCCTTTCCGCACACTGGTGAGTATCCTGTGTGCTCCTATGTGGCTCCAGAGACCCTTCTCTCTTTAAGAGAGCCTCCTGCGCCCCTCCCTCCGCCCCTGCGAGTCTCTGGGTTCGTCAAAGCTTCCCGAGAGCCATGGTTGGTCCAGGCAGGCAATGGGAGCACCTCCTGGCAGCCGGGGGTGGGGCAGGGTGGGGTAGGGGGCTCTGTTTGTAGTACTCAGTCCTGATGTCACAGGCGCGGCAAGGACATCGCAAGGAGGCGTCGGATTACAGTAAGGATGGGCAGTGCAGCAGGCAGCCCGGGCGCCGGCTGCAGCGGCCGGGGATCCTAGCGCGGGGAAGGCAGCCTGCGGGCGCTCATCCCGCCGAGGACGCACGCTCGCCGCTCGCCGCGCCGGGGACGTTTCCGCCGAGTGTAGCATGAAAGGGCTCTGCGCTGCGTGTCAGCCTCGGGCGCCAGCGGATGCTGAAGACGCCGCGGTGGGGTTCCAGCTGTCTGATTAATGAGAAACATAATGTATTTTGGTGAGTGTTAACTCTGATGATGTAATTCCGGGGGTGCTCAGCTCTTCATCCGTGCAGACAAGCCTTAAAAAAAAAAAAATCTTTAAACCGCGAGAATCCGTTGCATTAAACCTACCTCCAGTGGGCAACCGAAAGACGAAGCTGGTGCAGCCTTCAAAGCTTCCTTTGTGTTCCGAATGGGGCTGTTTATGAGTCGTGGATGAGTTTTAAGTTGGAAAAGAAAAGAGACGGGGGTGGGGGTGGATAAAGTTTGCCTTGATTTGTCTGCAGGAAGTTGGCTGTTCTCTAGCTAGGTGAAGAAGAAATGGTGCGGCGGCGTGGGAAGTCAGGCTAACTTAACGGAATGTAAAACAAAGTTCTTACACTACGGATGCTGTGTGCAAGCTTCGTCCATATCCGTGTTTCATTAAGCATTTTGGCGTTTCTCTAATTCTGAGGCAGGAAGGGAGAACATTCTTTGGTGTGCAGGGACCCAGCCGCTCAGAACACTCCTCCATACCTTCCCAGTTTCCCATCTAGAAAGCCAAGCACAAAATGCATGTGATTTAAAACCGTCCGAGGGCTCCGAGCTGTTAAATGTGTGTGCGAAATAGTTGTGTGCCACGGTGGAACCCTCCCTTAGGTTTTCAGCTGGCTGCCTGCATTTCCAGAAAACACGTTGAGGCTGAGCTCTGGGCTCTCGGTGGAGACCACGCGGGCGGGGCGCTGTGCGTTTGCACTGGAAGCTGCAACTTACTGTTGGGAGAGAAGGCACGGCCCCTCACTGAGTAAGAAGCCAAGGCTTGGGACCGACCAGCCTTTCCTCCTCCTTGAGCTATGCTTTCCTTCTGTAAATTCCACCCCTCGTCATCATCTAAGGACATCTATCTCATCTTAAAAGGTTTGTGAGGGCAACTGGAGAGGGCTCGGGCAGGGGTCCAAGAGGCATATGTTCTGGGTGATTTCTTGACTGGCTTTAAATATGAAATCTAGAGTCATTTTTCAAGTTGAAGACATAAAAAAAATATTTGGGCAATATTAGCTTTGTGGGTATTTATTTCTGTGTACTATTTGCTTTGTTTTGTTTTCTTGACCCTTTGAAACATTTGCCAAAGTACAGAAGGAACACAAGTTGCCGAAGCTGGACCCCTTCAGCTGTCCTGACAGCAGTTTTGATTTTTCCATCATTTGAGTCATATTAGAAAAAGAAGTCTTAAAATAACTAAAATTGATTTGGAAGAAACAGTCCTCGTTTCAGAGCCAAATATAAGCAGAATCCATAATGAAACAACACCTCTTTCCAGGGGGTGGTGATGAAGGAGATAAGCTCGTTTATTGCCAAACAATAAAATAGCAAGTGTTTCTTGTGAATATATTTTTGATAAATGGAAAGCTTGTTAAGATAATTCATCTTTTGGAGAAAATAAAATTTTGGCATCTGTAATGATATTTCAGGGATGGACAGTAGATGATAATTTTACTTTGTTTTCAGCCTCTTGCATCAGTTGCTTATGTGATTGAACTGAAGGAGCCGTCCGTGTTAGCTAGAGGAGCAGTATAGTGTGAAAGTACCGGTCAGGGCCATCCATGTTTACTGGATTATCATGTGGCTACTGGAGAGATGTTCACGGGGCTAGTTCCTGTTATTAACTATATGCTAATCCAGCCGTCTTGTAAAGCAGGGTGAGTCACAGGACAGTTAGTTTCACTGTGCAATGCAAGTTTATAATAGTACTCGTCCAAATGTATTGTCCCATATTCTTTTAAAGACTAGGCTAAAGTTGTCCTCTGTGTCACCAGTGTGGCTCAGTCTTACCATCATTCCAGCGTGAGATAGGTTTTTCTATTCCCGGAGGAAATCGTGTGTATTCGGGACTGCCATTTCTTTCAGGTTATCCTATGCAGCCCCTTGCTCAAGCTATTAGACATTCAGAAGTCTGAGAGCCCACCTGTCTCTAATAAAATATGTGGTCTAAGAATGAGGGCAAGAAGCTGTAATATAGCCCAGGCATGTTAAGATTCAACAGTATCCTAATGTTTGCAAATCCCTAAGACTAGGTTCGTATGCACGGATATATATATATATTTGCGTGTAGGGGGTGGGGGAATGGGGGGCTGTCCAGAAAGTATCCAGCCATGTAACTATTCTCATTATATTGACAATGGTTGAATTTTTCCTGGATAGCCCTTGTATAGTTTGTTTGTGTGTGTTCAAAATTTTAACTATGTCAGGTACTTTTGCAAAACCATGCTTTTACTTTGCACTTGGTTGTCCATTAATTTCTCTTTATTTTGAACTGCAAATGATTTATCAAGACGGAGAACAGGGACAAAGGGAAAGCAGGGCAGCATCCTTAGGATTTTCTAGTGATTTGTGACAATGGGGTCGAGGTGTCAGAATTCTTTTATTTGTGTCCCAAACAGGGAGTGAGGAAGAACATGAAGAGGCTCTAACATGGGTGAATTGATATGCAAGCAGGATATTTACTTCCCTTATAAATAGTCTAATTTATTAGTGTTGTACCCTCGCCATGAAATATAACTGAAGAATCTTTGCCTAAACTGGCTGGCTCAGCCTCTGCTTCCTTGTATGCTTTCTTACTTTTAGGGAATGGACTGCTGAATCCTGTCTTTGCTCAGTTGGAGTCAATTGTGTGTGTGCAACTTGGTAGTATAGGCAGTAGTTCCAGTTCTCAAGACTAGCTAATGTTTTGAGTGTGCTGTCTCAGACTTACATGACTAATGGACCCTTCTAATGGCTTAAACCTCCCTCTTATCTCCTATTGAAATTTTAGTGCAATGTTTTAAATAATTGTTCATTCACACTTACTGCGCAGGGATTTAAGAGTTTGCCATTCAGTCACCCTGGATACTTTTGTTACTTGTTCTATCAATTTTGCATTCATTACTTTGAGTTAAAAATAAGGTTCACATGGGAGACAAAAGCAAGGAAAATCTCAGTCAGCAACCTGACTGGGAATTACTGTAAATGCAAGGGAACGTGATAAATGCTTATGAAGTTACCCTTTCCACCCCCATAAATATTTTACTTAGTTAAAAATTACATGTGCCAAGGATGAATAGCCATTAAAAATTTATCCAGAAATAAAAGGCAGGCAGTTGGGAGACTTCTCCCCAGATTAAGGAGGAGAGGCCATGGGTGGTTGTCAGTACAACAGACCGGAGCTGCTGGGGTACAGTTTGGTTAAGAGGCATGTGCTGGTATGAAGGGCAGGTCCTTTGCTTGAACGCATCCCAGCTATTTCCCCAAGCCTGGAAGAAGGTTATAACTGTGTACTGTCTCCAGTGCTAAGCACCGTATGTCTGAATCATCTCCCCCTTTCCATCTGGCCCAACACATTTCTCGATGGCTGGAGTGGTGAGTCGTTGCCAGTGGTCATGTCAACCTCACAGACTGTCTACAGTTGGCCAGAGAGGTGTTGTGTAATCACCCTCTCCCATCAGGAAAGAAAGTAGGGAGGCTGATTGCATTGAGAAAATTTTTTGACTAAAAATCAGGACATTATCAGGCCCCAAGTCAACCACATGAAGAGAGAAATGATAAAAGAAATGAAAATAGAAATGATATACTTTAAACACATGAGCAGAACTGAGAGAAATATTAGGGTTCACTCTAAATGTTACTATTAATGGCATATTAATTAGATCTGGAGAAAAGGGAGAGCAAAATTTAGGAAGTGTCAATGAGCCATTCAAGTTCAGCTTGGTGTTAATTGTGGATCAGCTGTCTTCCTTAAACCACCTAAGAGTAGGCAAAATACTTAATGGTGTGCCTGTCATAACAAGAAACTTTTTATACAACAACTAGAAAAAAAATCTAGTAGGAAAACTGGACTGGACAGACACTTGTTCCCCTGTCTGTAATAGTCATGTTTGTACATTGTCATAAGAAAGACTTCTGCTTTTCCCTCTAAGATATTTAGACCATTCTTAAGTCAACATTTACACTTGGCGGGGGCTGCACTATGTTTCACCTCTAAGGTCGTATGTTAGATCTGTGTCTGTCTTTGTGTGTGTGTGTGTGTGTCTCTCTCTCTGTCTCTCTGTCAAAAATAAATAAATAAATAAAAATATATCTGTCTCTGTCTTTCTCTCTCTCTCTCTCTCTGTCAAAATAAATAAATAAAGTCGTATGTTAGAAAAACAGTTAAGTGGCAAGGTTACGAGAAAGAAAATGAACAGAAACCAGCAAGCAGCAGAGAAAAGCACTACTTTCTTTTGGTGTTTTCAGTGGAAACATTTTAACACATCCTAATTACCGTAGTTTGTACTGAGTGATCTGTTATAGGGAATTAGGTCCACTAGAGTCTTCTAAACGCTCTGCAGGTATTTCTGTCTGAGACTGACAGGTGGAGAGAATCATTCAAGAAGGAATTTGTTAGTCCAGACCCCACCTGTTTAAAGTCTGAAGTTATTACCATTATATTTTATTACAAATGAATCTAAATGACTTGCAGTAAATTACTGCATCATGGGTAGAGAATGTGACTGGTGAATATTGTCGGAAAGTATCATACGTAGGAATGTGAAATCTAAGAGAACTTCAAAAACCAAGATTTCTCCCTCAAGATTGGTCTCTTTTAAATTCTTATGAAATTCTTATTGTGAGGAACCAAATTTCAAATTTGGTAAATATGCCAGAAACATGGATTCCTTATTATACCCTTAAATTTTGAGCTAACATTTTTCCTTTTTTTAAAGTATCTTCTTAGTTGCTGTAATTATATGGAAATGAGGTGGGTTTATTTAAGGGATAAGTTCCAAAATCCATGAGATAATGACGACTTGCAAAGTTACCCTTTTGTAGATGGCATAATTGTTCAAAAAAACAAATGAAAAATTTAAATTAGTGGTTTCTTACTTCATTTCCAGAAGATTTGGTCACAGCTGCTTTTGACTAAACCCTCCCGTGATAACACATGGTGTGTGTGTATGTGTGTGTGTGTGTGTGTGTGTGTGTGTGTGTGTGTGTGTAAAACTGGATTGTTGAATAGTGCCCTGTTATATAAACACTCAAGTATTATTCCTTATTAATATGTTTTGTGTATTCCTAAATCTTTTCACATCATTTAAAGGTAAAATATTAAGTTTTGATTTAATAAGGTGAAAATCAAACTATTTTTTGAACACAGCTAGCTTTCAAGTCTAATAACCATTACATACATTAAAGGTTTTTTTAAATCAAGTCATAAGGAAGATTTTCAAGGCATTTCCTGCTTAAGAAAGTGTCGTGTCTGTATAAGCAGAAATCTATTTCTACTTTGACCTTGAGAAAGAAATGTTTCTATTTGTACACTATGAAAAACATGTAAAAAAACAAAACAAAAACAAAGGTCATAGTAGCTACCCTCCCTCTCTGTCTTTTTTAAAGAAGCCATTACATATCATTTCCCACACTGATTAATTTTGCAACAGAATTTTACACATGATTTGTGGCATTTTAAGAGAAAATACAGCATAAGAGATGGCTAGAAATATCAAAGCTTAAAGTCGCTGAGATCATGCTTGAACCAAATTGCTAGGGTTGAAAATAGGAAGACCCTTTGCTCTGTCTCAGCTTTAATATCGTTATGAAGCAGCTGGAAGTCGGCCTTCCCTGAATGTGAACTCCATGTTTGCACAGCCTTTAAAATTGAAGGTATTACCACGAAACCCTCTTGATTCCAAAACCTGAAGTGCCTAACTAAGAACTGTCATCGAAGTCCTTGGGTTGGAATGCACCTTGAAACCTTTCTCCTTATCAAACTTTTCATTTTCTCTTTCTCTGCCCACTAGCAATATCACATTTCTGTAAGTAGAGAGGAAAGAGAAAAGTAACCTGGCCAAGGTCAGATGGGAAATCAGCAGCAGTGTCAGGGTTGGCGCTCTGAGCGAACACGGTCTCCCCAAAGCACCATTGTACCTGCTGGGAGATGGGGACCGTGGGACAGGATGGGGTTGGTTGACTGAGCTCTTTAATGGATGAATGTTGTTTCATCTGTATCCTCAGCTTCCTGCTCAGCTCAGTGCCAGGCACATAAACACTTTAAAATATGCGTTGAATGTGCAAGACCAAAGGGGTAGTATGGATGATCAGAGCAGAAGGGAATCCACTTCCTCAGCAGACCCTTTAAGGCTGATTGATGTTCCCTATGAAAGCTGGTTGATGTGTGTTGAAAAGAGGGACACTCCTCTTGTTCCTGAAACACTAGCTGCCTTTATTTTTTAATCTGTAAAAAAACTAAGGACTAGACCTTTGAAATTAGATCTTACAATAAATGTAAGGAATTTCACAATCTATTTTCTGCTTCCCTTTACTATTAATACTTTCTGCCTAGGATTCTGCAACATAAAAATAGGGACAGATCTATTAGAATATTCAGACCAGAGGACAAAAATGTCTGAATAGTACCTAACACTAGCATATAAGATGGTAGAATTACATTTTGTATCCATTACCTGATCACAAGTTCTTGGCTTCACTTGGCTTGAGTGGCTTTGCCTTGCATGTTAGAATTGCTGTGAGGCTGGGATAGGTAGGAAAACCTTCTATGTATAAGCAGCTGAAAATACCCAGGAAGAATTTTGAATACTGCCATTTGTTAAGCCTGAAGAAAATGGAGATCATTTTGACACTGTTGGCAAAGCTTTTATAAAATTATTTCTCACACTTAACCTTTTTCGTATTTATGCCGTTTGCTAAAGAAAGAAAGTACTTGTGGCAGATTGCGTGGAGAATAAAAACACAATAATGTAAACGTGCTTTAATAAATATGACCCCTTACGATTTTATAGCAATTTGTATTTTTCGAAGTGCATCCAAATGATGCTTTTTTTAATCCTCAAAATGACCCATTGCAGGAGGTAGACAAAATATAATTATTCCTATTTTTAGATGAGAAATCTGAGTCTCAGATGACTGAAACAACTTTCTCAAGGTCACACAGCTAGTAAATGTTAAGGCCAAGACTCTAGTCCAGTACTTCTGGGGCTTACTTCAGTGCTCTGTACTTTGTACAGCAGAGCACAGGGGGATATGTTATAAATGGAAGATTATCTGTAATAATAATGCTAGAGAAAATATTCCATCTCATAAATGAATACAAATTATTCAGATCTAAGCTCCATTTGTGTTTTGACTTTGTGGAATCCAGTTAATAACATAGGTATGTACATAATTCATACTTTTATTTATTCTGCCTGTCTTTATATCAAATAGTTAATAATAATCAGGAAAAAAAAAGCCCAACTAATTAGAAGGCATGAATTGGCCTCAGGCGGGACCTAGGCTTTCTCGACTGCCTCAGTTTTTCCAAAGCAGTGTTATATATTAAAGCTTGTGTTAATTATATGTTATATATTCCTGCTGTCTCACTATTGAACTCAATGCTTGTAAAGTAAATCCAAGGCATTTGTGCTACAAACTTGGATATTTACAATGATGCCATCTCTAGTATTTGTTCAAGATAGAGTCTAGCCTCATCCTGACTCCATGGTCGATAAAGAGAAAAAAAAAATGGCCTATGTTACAATCTTAGCTATTTTACTTACTGACTTTGTATCTTTGGGCAAGCCACCACACTATTTTGATACCAAAAATTTTTTTTTTTTTTTTTTGGTAAAAGGAGAATAATGATAATATGTTTCCCACAGTTCTATTTTGAGGACTAAAATATAGTAGGCATATAAAAACGCCAAGCCCCAGGAAGTACATGTGAAACCATCAGTAAAATTTGATTCTTTCTTGCTTTTCTCTCATAATCCAACCAAATATACAAATATCTAAACATTGAAAAAATGTTATTATTTCTGTTGGGGCAACCAGAAAGCAGGAACCACGTCAACTAATTCATAAAGGATTTTAATGCAGATAATTTGTTATATGGGTGGTGGAAGATTTGGGAAGTACCATAAGGGATGGGGAGGCAACTCAGAAATGAACAGGATCGAGAAACTGGTAGCTGGGATGCCAGGATAGCTCAGTAGTTGAGAGCTATTCCACAGTTGTGAGCTATAGGGTTTGATTCCCAGCCCAGGCCTGTCCAAACCATTTGCTAAATAAACTGTGGTGCAACTGGTAGCCACTGAGATAGCTGAGTGGTGAAGGTTCTTGCCTCCCATATGGGAGGCTCTTGTTCAGTTCCTGCCCTGTGCCACCCTACATCCACCTGTGTGGAATGAAGCCATGTCACCACTAGCGATGTACAACTATGGAGGCCTTCCCCCTTCTCCATCACCCCACTCTCTTGTACCTTCTCTCAAATGATAAAATAAATCTTAAAGGAAAACAACTGGTAGCTGTAAAATGGAGAGAGGACGTATCATTCTGGAAGCTGGGCCCTAGGGCTTTCTGGTAGGAGTGGGAATCATAGTAGGACTAAAACACTGACGAATGAAAGGGGTCGTCAGCCTTAGGCACAGAGAAGGGGAAAAAAATACCCTGGCTTCTCCCTTTAGTCCACCCTCCAGGGCACTGCCTCTGCCCCTCATTGGTAGAACGGAGCCAGAGGCCAACTGACCAGGCGGCCTGGGTCCGGCCTCCTTCAGGTGTCAGCACCTGGGCAGTCCAGGGGAAGTTCAGGAAACAGCTCTCAGGGCAAACTAGCCAAGGACCTGGAGGTTGAGCTTATACCAGATTTAAGTAGCACTTTACATGGGACAGCGTCTCTGCAAACAATCTGTTTATCAGCTGGAGGTTTGCTGGAGGGAGATACAAGTAAGAAGGAAAGGAGTATAGCTGAAGAGCTTCAGCAGCGCCTGACCAACCCTCCCAGTTCAAGTACCTATTTGTCAGTGTCTGGTAGTGTGACATTGGACAAATTAGTGAATCTCTCTCTGCCTCAACTTTTTCAGTCTGTCTGACAGTGTGGTTCAATGAGATACTGAATGCAAGCTTCATAATCTGCAAAGCACCATATAAAAGGGGCTTGTTGTGAGGACATGAAATACCAAATGAATTAGAAGAAGAGAGGATTTTGGAAGAATAAAAGCCAGTTGGAAATACGTTCAGCTATGCAGCTTAACATTCCAGCAGAGATTTCTACTGCACTGAGGAAGGGAGCATTTGGTTACTTTCTCAAATAGCCCCTTGTAATTTTATTATGGGGTTCAGAGTACCTGTGAGGCTACTTCTAATCTGTTCTTTGTCATTATTCTATAACAAAAGGAAATTGCAGAAGCACACACTGTGGTGAGAATGTGAGCTGGGCAAGAAGCCCTCCGTAAAGGTGCCATGCCCCATAGTCCTTCCTCTCCAAGACTCTATGGGATAGACACCTTTACAGCTGCGAGAGTTTAGTAGTTGTTTGGAAGGAAAGCAGGATTTGGGATTGATTTTTATCTACCCTTCCTTGTGTTGCTGAACTTCTAAACACTCATTTCTTTGGCTGACCAGCCCTCCTATTAAAAAAACAAAAAAAAAAACCCAAAAGGTGAAACATTCTGCCCTTTCTGTATCGAATTATTAGCGTCCCTCTCAAAGCCAGCTTGTAAAGCCCTGAGACACTTCATAACTTAAGGTGCTGCTGTTGGAGGAAAAGCTGAGGTAGCTGCTGGGAGGCATTGCCCTGACCATGCAAGCTATGTGTGGAAGTCACTGATTACTGCCAGGTGTTTTATTTAGTTGCCTAGAGGAAGGGCCTGCTATAACTGAGAAGGGGTGGGGATTCCTAAAGGTGTCTTAAGGCAACTCTCTCAGTGAAAAGGTACACCGAAGGCAAATTGATTCTTTATTTGTTTGTTTATTGTTTCCTTTTAAAAAGATGTTTAAGATCCTAAAGGCTAACTTTCTAGTTAATTGCTTCGTTTTTTACTCTGTTGCCTGATTTTTCCTAACTCATTAACATACTTAGTAAGAAAATTAGAGCGATAAGCCCTAAGGTTTGAACTTTCTGGGCCTCTTGTTTTCCTTGGAGAAGTCCTCGGCTTCCATTGGTGGAGAGCGGTCCTGGTGCAGAGAGGAAACGTGGCCACCACTGACAGATGGGGATTTAAGAGCCTGAACACCTCCTTGGTGCCAGGTGCTGGCGTGCGTTATTTCATTAGCACCTCACCACCATCCTTAAGAGGACAATCAGTGAATCTAAATCTTGACTGCACAATCGAATCCTCTGGGGATCTGTGAAATGATCCTATGTCAATCCAGTTCAATCCACTTCTCTGGGGGTGGGCCCAGGCATTTACATTTTTTTTTCAGACACCTCAGTTGATCCTGTAGGATGGCCAGAATGGAGAAATGGAGACTGGTCACTTAACCACATTACAGACGGCATCCTGTGTCCTAGGCATTCCCAGTTTACCCCCAGTCACCCAGGCAGCTTGATCAGGATGCCAACCCAAGTCAACATGCAATGAAAGCCTGTGTTCTTTTCTCCCAAACAGCCCCTAGGGAAATCAGTCCATGGCATGAAGTTGCAGACTGCTTACAAACTGCCTTGTGCTGCCCGCTGGTTTCCAGGGTGAAAGTCTCTAGAGATGCCCAACAGCCTTCTCCTCTACCTGGCACCCTTTGTAGAACTGGCACTGGAAAGAGATTCATGTTATACTAGTCAATTCAAAACCACAGCGATATCGTTCTGGAAAGGCTTTCAGAAACATGCTTCTCAAAATGTAGTGTTGGTATAAATCACTGAAGGATCACATGAAAGTGCAGACCAGCTGATTCAGGAGGTCTGGGGTACAGCCCAGGACTCCGCCTTTCCAATAGCTTCCTGGGTGATGTCAGTGCTGCTGGTCTGCTGAGCACAGTTTCAGTTGTAAGGCGTTTGAGCTTTGTTTACTGCTTTCTGCAGGTATAGGAAATCAGGTTTACGTCTCTAATAGAAATTACTCTATTTCTACTCCACAAGATACTAGATTAGAGTTCCACTCAGGCTGATCCACCATCCCATTTTACCTGAGGCTAAGGGGGTTCCTAGAACGTGGGACTTTCAGTGATGAAATGAAGGAAGACTGGGGTGAATTGTCACTCTAGTTCCAGTAGACAGAACATATATGAATTGTAGCTTTTAACTCTCAAGACCAAGTTCCTCATGGAAAACCCTGGGCAAGTACTTGATTTCTTTGAGCCTCAGTTTCCCGATCTGTGAAGCAGAAATAATAAATGCAACTTTTTAGAATAATTGGAAGGATTACATTTGACGACATATGCAAAGTCTTCAATATTGCTGTCACGGTGTTTGTTCATCCTCAATAATATTGGCAGTGGCTATTAGCACAGATTCATAGACCTGACTACATTTCTCTCTGTGGCTGAAAAGAAATACCACAATGATCATTTGTAAGTGGCCGTGGATCATCTTTATTGTACCATCTCTGTACAAAGAGGGCACCTTTAAATCACCTCCTGCTATGAGATCGGGTGGGTAAGCCAGGGTGAGGTCATTCTTGGTTTAGTGTACAGTCCGCCTACCCAGAATGTCAGTACTAATGGTTTTTGTTTGCTGTTTAGGGGCAGAAAGGCCTGGCTACAGCTGAGCCACCTTGGGACATTTAGAACTGGCCCCTTGTGTGCCTGTCGACCTTGTTTATCCATTAGCGTTTTTCTGAGCTCTGTAACAACTTCTGAGGGCAGCTGCCGCTAATGACTGCGCCTTCCATCTCCTGACCTGTCATTGTGTTAACAATCGATATCCTTAAAACAACACGCACACAAGCAGACAAGGCAGCACCTACACTGCAGCTTCTACTAGCCTGTACATGGAGAGGGAAAAACACATGTTTAACTCATACCCTTCCTAGCACAAAGCCTGGCACTTGGACACTCTAACTGGAAATGTTTCTTGAGTGTAATGCCAATCCTTAGGTATCTCTCTCTCTGATGAATTTCCAAGAGAGACCTGAGGCTCCCCTTGCTCATGTTCAATTGGCTGGTGTTGAATGAGTGAGGCTGTCTTTGCCAGTCTTTACCTAGGAAAGCCAATTCACTCAACTCCTGTCAAATGCCATCCACTTATCAGAGCACTCAGTCAGCCAAGTATGCGACTGTTATGTGCGGAGCAAAGTGCACTTTTGTTTTTCTATTATGACCGGTAAGTGGGGCTGCTACGGGAAGCAAATTATTCCACAGTGGAAGTTACCAGGATAGAACTGCTGCCGACTAGCATTTTAGACAAGAAAAGAAATGAGGGGAAGCCAAGATGGTTCAGCAGGTTAAGTGCTCGCTTTGTAGCCTTGGAGACCAAGGATAGAATCCTAGCCCTGGCCTGTGTGGACCCATGTGCTGAACTGAGGTGTTCTTCTCACACAGAAGGCACCCAGTTTGTTTCTCACACCCCTTGTTCCGCCTCTGGCTCGAGGGGGTGTGCCTCCCATGAGGGAGGCTTCCAGCCCAGTCCCCGACCCTGCCCACCTGTGTGGAATGAAACCATGTCGAAAACTGATGATGCACAACTATAGAGACTGCTCTGGGTCCTCCCCCCCGCCCCCTCTCTCTGTCTCTCTCTCTCTGTCTCTCTCTGTCTCTGTCTAAAACAACAGAATATGGGAAGCCGGATGGCTCAGTGGGTTAAGCGCTCACTTTGCAGTGCCAGGGACTGAGGATCGAATCCTGGCCCCGGCCCGTGCGGAGCCATGTGCTGAACTGGGGAGCTCCCCCAGTTCAGTTCTCTCTCTGTCTCTCTCTCTCTCTCTCTCAAAAACAATAAAAAAATAAATTTAATTAATTAATTAATTAATTAATTAAAACAACAGAATAAATCTTTAAAGAAGAGAAAAAAAATAAAAAAAGAAAGAAAACAAATGAACAACAAAGTGGAAGTGACTCAACTTTCCTTAAGCATCAAATGCAACTGCAGAAAGGGCCCAATGCAATCACACTTTCACTGATGTCCATGTTAGAGACAAAAGTGGGAAATTTTTATCTCTGGTCCCATCTTTGATTACTATTGTCATAGCCTATGTCATCATTAAACATATGGAATCAAAGCCTCCATTTCATAGACAGAAAAACAGAAGCCAAGTGAATAGCAAATGCAGACATCTGATTGGTACCCATAGTCAGAATAAAAATTAAAACCAAGTCCTGATCTAGTGATATGAATTTGGATGAGTTGCCCTGAGCCTCAGCTTCCAAATCCATAAATTGAGATAATGGTAACTCCCCTTATGTCATAAGGCAGAGCTGTAACTACTAAAAATAGCTAAGGTTTATGAAGTCCTTAACCCCTAGCAGCCACTGTTCTAAGTATATCAGCTCACTCAGTCCTCCTTACAGCCCTGAGCCAGAGGAATGATCACTATGCCTGTTGTACAGATGAGGAAGCAGAGGTACAGGGAGCTTAAGCACTGAGACTACTGTAAGCAACCGGGTTGGGTTAGACCCAAAATGTTTGGCTCCTTCGCACAGGCTCCCGGCCATGCTGTTCCTTGTGACCTTGAGTGAATCTCAGCAGAAAGCCAAAGCCCAGGAGTATAGCGTCACTATTCAGAGCAAGCAGCAGGCTTTTGAAGCAGGCAGCGAACTAAGAAGTGAACCAACACACAAGCAAAACTCCCCTCAGTTTGCATGCCAAGCAGCCACCTGGTGGTGGGGCCTGAGGCTGAGCTCAGGGAAAGATTCTAGTTCCCTGCCCAAAGGAACACACCTTGGGCAGAAGATCCAGTCTCGTTCATGGACCATCCAGCACTCAATCTCAGTAATTCTCCCAAATCCTGGCTTACAAATGCTGTTAAACCCAAGGATAATGGACTTCCACGTGCCCGGAGATGTGCTGAGGCCTTGCCCTGTGTGTTTGTGCCTGATACAGGCATCCTGCTCTTCCAAACAGAGCAACAGATTTACTTTGTCACTGACTTCTTCCTGGGCACAGCGTATCCTGTGCGGTGACCTTTTCATATGAGATAATAATCTAAACTTCTCTTAGGTCCCCAGAATACCAGAAACTAAGAGAGACCATGAAATCTTTCAGTGCCTTCAGTAGAATATTTCATATTTCTCAAAAATATGCATGTCCAGTGCAAAAATTTAAAAATGGGTAAATAGTGAAAATTATACCTTCTACTTGTAACCTAGTGCAATTTGTTGCATTTGAGATACTCAATTCTATGGAAGACAGGGGTAGGAGTGGGGGAAAGGTGGGGGAAATAGTTGAAGGTGAATTTATTGAGCGCATAAGCTCTTTATAAATATCAACTCATTTGTTTTCTATATGAATGGCATTGTTTTAAGAAACTGGGTGGTCTTAAAGCTTTCTTGCCTCAGATCACATCAACTGAAAATGGCAGGCACAGGACTCAAACCCAAGACTTCCTTTGGTATTTTCTGTCCAGCACACTACTCTCAGGCCACTTCTCTGGAAATGTCATAGTAGGGAATGCAATCCCTTTCCTGGCCCTTGCTATTGAAGCATCTTTTTTTTTTAAGATTTATTTTATTTTTTTGACTGAGACAGATAGAGAAAGAGAGAGAGAAGGGGGAGGGCCCAGAACAGTTACCATAACTGTATGTCATCAGTTTTCAACATGGTTTTGTTTCACACAGGCAAACAGGGGGGCATGTGGAGTGGACACTGGGCCAGGGGCCTCTCTCATGGCAGACATGCCTCCTTGAGCCAGGGGCCAAACCGGGGTGGTGGGGAGGACCAGGAAGCACACCCTAGTTAAGCATATGGGTTCATGCAGGCTGGGGCTGGGATTCAATCCTTGGTCCCCGGCTGCAAACTGAGTACTTAAGCCACTGAGCCATCCTGGCTTCCCCTGTTGAAGTATCTTAAGGACAATCACAGCAGTTCCTGCTGGGGCATAAATAGTACTGAGAGCCCTACCCTACAGTCGAGGCTCTGAGGAGGGAGAAATGGTGAGTTACCTGTGCTCTCTTCTGAGGGAGAGGTGGTCTGCCATGTTACTGCGATCTCTTTGTTCCGTCCTAGCAGTCCCCATGCTGTCAAAGCAACAAAGTTTAGATGACAGTAATCAGTAAATCATTGTACTTTATGATATGCTAATTAGAAATGCGGTGTAGGACTCACTGTCTAGTGTTCTAATTTACATCACTTCTGTTCATTGAGCCATTGAAAGTTCTCCCCAACTCTTCTGACTATACAAGCCTTGTATAATATGCAATATAAAGAATCTCATTTCTGGATGGCAGCTTGTTCTAACACCTGACATCCTTATATTTATAGGTGAGAAAAAGGAAGATGACGTGTTTGATTACTTAACCCCAATAAAGTGTCGGTAGTGAGTGGTAGAGCTGGGCTGCCTAGAGTTCAGGTCTGTGGACTCCTTTCTGGTACCATTTACCCTCCTTCGAATGTAAGGTGGGTGTTCATTGGCTTAGTTTTTCTTTATAACAAATCAAAGAGATGAGTCTCACTCTTATTTTTATAGGTGAGGAAACTGACTTTAAGTTGCTTCTCCAAAGTTATACAGAAGGTTTGGGACTGAAGAGTTGAATCCAGGCCCACATACTGTGTACCCCTCCTCTCTGACCCCCACATTTAAGGCTCCAGTCTGCTATTATGTGCATTAGGCTTGCATGTAGGTGGATCCCTGTCCTTCTCAGGCTCTATAAGAATTCAGGCATCCCTTTCAGCCCTAAAAATTCTCTAATCCTATGACAGCTATGGCAATCGAAGGGTGGAATTCATTGGAGCAATAAATCACTGTAGCCCACATGAATCCCAAAAGCATGATCAAGCCTCTCTCATTCCATTCCTCACTGTCAGCAGCGCACATCATTTATCTCCTGTGTGAACTGTGATAATCATCCCTAATGAGTTTCCTGACTTTATTCTCTTAGGCTTCCAACTCAACCAGCATTTTGCAGTCCCACGGCAGAGCTATGCACATGCTAATCACCCCCACCTCCACCACCCCCCCAGGGTGCGCGTGCGCGCGCGCACACACACACACGCACACACGCACACACACACACCTCCAGCAGTGCTGATTTTCTAATGAGATCTTCCAAGCTCTACATCCAGGTGGTCAGTGCAGTCCAGGTTCTGGCCCCGATTCACCTTGCAGTTTTATTTTTACAAAACTCCACTTACCTCATCCTAAGCTCTGTACAACCACTCCTATTTCATAACTCTTCTGAAACTTTGCCTCATATTGTCCTGATACATAACTTCTTTTGCCTCTGTCTCTAAAAATTTAGGCACTCATTAGTTTTTACTTTTTCTTTTCTGTCCTTCAATTGTTTTATGTAAAAATACGATGTTACAAATTCTTCAAGAAGGTCCACTGCAAGTACACCATCTTTAGGCAGGCCATCTAATTTTTTTTTTTTTAAGATTTATTTTATTGTTTTTGACAGAGACAGAGAGAGAGAGAGAGAGAGAGAGAGAGAGAGAGAGAGAGAGAGAGGGAGAGAGAGAGAGGGAGAGAGAGAGAGAGAAGGGGGAGGGCCCAGAGCAGTCTCCATAATTGAACTTCATCAGCTTTCAGACTTGGTTTCGTTCCATAGAGGTGGGCAGGGGCTGCACAGGGCGGGAACTGGGTGGGGATCCTCCTGCGTGGGAGGCATGCCCCCTCGAGCCAGGGGCTGAACTGAGGGGCAAGAACCAAACTGGGGGCCTCCTGCATGGGAAGCACACCTCAGTTCAGCATATGGGTCTGCACAGGCCATGGCTGGACTCAATCTTTGGTCCCCGGGGCTGCAAAGCGAACGTTTAATCCAATGAGCCATCCCAGATTCCCCCTAATTCTTTGTAAAAGGAGTCAACACCATTTCTTCAAGTTTCCATGTGTGGAATTGTCAAAACCTACCTGAGCAAAAACCTGGAGAAGTATTTATTTTTGCATTTTTTTATTGTTAATTTTTTTTGGTGATATTGGTTGGTAACAAATACATAGGTTCCAGGTGTACAATTTCACATCACATTGTCTATATATTGCATTATGTGCTCACCACCCAATATCAGCTCCCTTTCCACCACCATATATTTGCTGCCCCCTCCCTACTCCCCTACACGGCCCTACTCTCCCAGCTACCTTCCCCTTTACCCTCAGGCAACCACTAAACTGTTGCCTGTGTCTGTGAGTTTTTGTTTCTTTGTTACGTTCAGTTTTATATTCCACCTATAAGTGAGGTCATATGTTTCTTGATTCTTTCAGTCTGACTTCTTTCGCTTAATAAGATGGTTTCGTGGGGGTGTTTTAAAAGTTCTATGTTTTTGATTCTCTACTCTAAATTTACTGAGTCAGAATTTCCAGGATAGAGCCCAGAAATCAGTATTTTCAACACCTCCCCCACCCCAAGTTAATATCACAGAATTGTCAGCTTTCCATTAATAAATTGGTAAATGTAATGCAATTGCACTTAAAATAGTAATAAAACTTAATTGTGAACTAACAAAATTATATGACAATTTATCTGAAAGAAGAAACATAAGCAAACATAGCAGGAAATTATGAAGAAGTAGTGTCCTGTCAGGGAAACTTATCCTAAATTATACCATAAAACCATAATAATTAAATAGTTTGGTTCTGAATGATAGGCAATAAAAATGTTACAATTTACAGAAGTAAACACTAAAACGTATGTCTATGGACATTTAGGCTGTAATAAAAATGACATTTCAATTCATTGTTGAAAATAGGAAGTATTAAATAAATGATGTGGTTGCAACTACATAAACATTTAGATAAATAAATAAAGTGGATTCCTATTTCTACTTCTTACAACAAAATAAATTACAGATTGAACAAAGATTCAGACATAAAAACTGAAGCCATAAATTTATAGAAGGAAGCCCAGGTGAATAAATTGATACGCTTACAATGGAATGGCCTTTATAATCAGGATACAAGCCCATAAATATAAAAGGGACAAATGATAAAAATAACTGCATAAATTTAATAACTTCTGTTATGGAAAAATAATTTAAAAAACCAAGTTAAAAAAAGGGCAAGTGACAAAATTTGAGAACAGTAAACACCAGTGTCAGACTGGTGTTTAAATCTGGCTAATTAAAAATGGCTAATTTCTATAATTATTAAATAGCTCTTAAGAATCAATAGGAAAAGACAAACAGCATAAAAAATGAAGAATATAAGCAAACATATTACAAATATATATATATAATTGTCAATGAAAATATAAAACCATATTCAATTTCTATCATGATTAACAAAATATAAAGGCAAATAATGGGACTATTTAGTCCTTTACTTAGATTGGTAAATGTTTAAAAGTAGGACAAATAAGAGTTGCATGTGGGAGAGGCCACTCAGTTGTGTGTAAGAGAATATGTTTTTACAAACTCTGCACAAGGGATTTGATAATACTTATATATGCATTTTTTTTTTTTCTTTTATAGCAAGTACTCTTTGCCAGCAGGCTTGCTACTGAGAACATACTGTATATTCCCCACATGGTCACTCATGCACATGATTAAGGATGTTAAATGCTGGGTTGATTTTTAAAGTGTGGATGAGAAACACAAAACTGAACATCAGCAGGGGATACATTAAGTAAAATTATGGTACATTTAAAATCTTGGAATAGTGTGCAGCCATGAAAAAAATAAGTCTACTTGTTATGATAAAAAAAAAAAAATCTAGAATGTAACAGCAGTAAAAGCAAGGTTCAGAAGGGGAAAGAGGAATGCTTTTGAGAGTAAAAATTTCATTAGGTGTTTGGACACCAATATTGATATATCCATTTCTATAAAGAAAATATGAAATTATAAGCAGTTATTAAGAGTTGGGTGGGACTTACGCTTTTAAGTCATTCCATGCAGATAGAATGCTCCATTAGGGCAGGAGTTCCTGTCTGTTTCATTCAGTGCTCTGTGCCCAGCATGAGGCCATTGCCTGGCACATAATAGGTACTCACTCGGTATATGTGGGATGACCGGTTTCCTGAATTTTTTTCATCAAGGGTTATCTGTCATTGGGATGTGAGTCCACTTTTTGCTGTTGTTGTTGTTCTCTCGTTTATATTACTCTGCATTAACAAGAACTATATGAGTTTACACTGATTATGAAATATGCATAAAGCTCCCCAGGTGGTTCTGACGCTCAGCCAAAGTTGATGAGCTCTGTTGGTGCATCATCTTTCCATTTGGGGGAGGTGTCTTGTTCAGAGAGCAGGGCAGATGTTGCTGGTTAGGTATCATCTCTGTTTTTTGGTTGCAGACCTTTGCAGGTGGAGGCATTTCTTGCATATGGCTGGGACATGGTTTCATTTCTGTGTTCCGTTGTCAGGTTGCCTTTGTTTCAGTCCCACGTCTTATGCCTGGCAGAGTGACCCTGACCAATTCCCTTGATGCTTGATGTTTGTGTCTGAGTTTCCTCATAGGGTTATTCTTGAATGAGATAACAGATATAATATGCATAATAAAGTGTTCTCAGTGTTAGATGATAGCAGTTTGTTAACTAGTATAATTTGATACAGTCAGTTTACTGACAATATTCTGATGAAAAATTATCTGGTGATTTATTCCAAACAGGACATACAATTACCTCCTTCAGTCTATAAGGAGATCTTAGTCTCCACTTCTTTCTCCCTAGCCGAATCACTGCCCCAGGTCTGCTTCCTAGCAGGTGTCCTGAGTGCTGTCCCCTCTTAGATTACTAAGGCATTTCCTCTTCCTCGCTCAGCATTTCTAGGCTGTTGCTATCTTTCTGAACCTCCTTTGCTTTTATTTTGTGTCAGATTTCCCACTCAATCAATTGACAGCCCTACCCAGGATTGGATTCTGAGAGATTGCAAAAGACTGGCAAAGCACTGGGAGAGCCAAAGACCTGATTTCTAAAATACTTTGTAGGGAGAGAGAAGCTTCCATTCCCCAGAGTTCCTCAAGAGTTGACAAGATTCCCAAGGTCCTCACGCTGTCTTCTATTGCTTGTGGAAATAAGTTTTATCTTCAAAGATGGTGGAGTGGAAAGATAATCCATTTTTAGTGTGGGTTATAAAATAAGTATTGCCTCTTCTTCAGCCAATGACTAGGAAATATTTAAATATGCCCTAATATTTAAATATGTCTTAACGAGCAATTAGTTTTTAGGATGTTAATGCTTTCAGGTTCTCGTTGTTTTTAAATCTTTATGCTGCAAGGTGTAAGACATACTTGAATACTTATAACTTTGATTTTTGCCATTGAGCCAAAAATGGTAGAAGACCTCCTGCTCACCCTTCCTGAATCATTCATTACCAGAAAGCATGACTTGGTATGGAATCAAATAGAGTTTCTAGTTCTGCACACAGAACAAAGGCTGTATAGAGCAGTAGTTCAAAGCAGCAGTCCCCAAACTTTTGGCACCAGAGGAGGTTTTATGGAACACAATTTTTTACAGAACGGGGTGGTGGGGTGGGAGGTTGAGAGATGGGTTTGGGATGATTCAAGCACATTACATTTACAATGTAATTTAATTCTATTATTATTACATTGTAATATAGAATGAAATAATTGTACAACTCACCATACTGCAGAGTCAGTGGGAGGAGCCCTGAGCTGGTTTTCTTACAACTGGATAGTCCCATCTGGGGGTGATGGGAGACAGTGACGCCCAAAAGTGTTACTTATGTGCAATCTACTCTGTGATTTCATTTTGGTAGCTGTCACTGCTCCACAAAGATAGGATGTTAGAAATGGACATGGTTTTTCAGTGCTTTTGTGACACTCTCAGGATATTCCTCTTTGACTTTAATCCAGAAAATGTACAGATTTGAAGTTGTCTCAAACATACATTTAAGGCCACCATCATTTTTATCTCAGCAGTTGATCCTCTTCTAGCAGGGACAATGTCAATTCACCTAGCTTTGTATTCACAAATGGGTCGCAGATCCATTCCTTCCTGGTTGTGGGGTCTTTTGTGGTTGGGAAGGAAGGCTCAAACTCTTTCAAAAGCTGAGATAGGTGATCACCAGCTGGGAGAAAGAAGGCCCTGGGTTAGTCTCTTTCAAAATCTCTGTGAATGTCTGAAACACATCAGAAATCCCAGTGTTCACTCATAACCCCTCTAATTCCTGTTTGGCTTTGAATGCAACTGCTTTATCTGCCAACTTGAACATAGTTGTTGTTTACCCCTTATGTGACTAATGGAGTTTGTTGAGCAGGTTGAATATGTCACACAAGTAGATGAGTTTTGCAACCCATTCTGTGGTCACTGAAATGTGTTGCCAGTGGTGACTTTTTTTCTAAAAGAAATCTCTAGAGAGGCTCTTGTGATTCAAAAACCCTAGTCAGTGATCTATGTTTAGGAAGCCATCTCACTTATGTGTATAAGAGAAGATGTGTGTGCTCTGCGTCCACCTCCTCATAGCGCTGTGTGAACAGAGGTGAGTTAAGGGCATGTACTTTAATGTGGTAGATAATTTTAACCACATCCTGCAACATGTTGTTAAGTTCAGGTGACATTTTTCAGCTAGCCAGCATTTCTCTATGAATGACATTGTATGTAGACTCACATTCAGAAGCGACCTCTGTGACCTGAGTAGTGAAACCAGAAAGCAGTCCATTTACAGTAGCTGCTGTGTCAGTGTATATCCTGACACAAAGTGACCAATTCAGTTTTTCTCATAAATAATCGTTTGAAGACTCAAGCAATTCTGCAGCTGTGGTGTCAGTTGGCAACAGAAGTGCACATAACATATCCCCATGCACATCCTGCTGAAAAATCCTTATCATACAGAAGCAATTATTGTTGCCTTGTTGTCAATGTGAGTAGACTCATCAACCTGGATTATGTACCATGGTGATTTATTAATCCTGTCTAACAATTGTGCCTCAATCTCCTCTGGTGTTTTATCAGTTCATCTCTTTAAGGTACTCTCCAAAAGAGAAACACATGCCACCTTTTGAACTGCAGCCTCTCCTAAAAGTTTACAACAAATGTCCTTAGCAGCAGGCACGATCAACTCTTCATCAATAGTAAAGGGTTTCTTAGAGTTAGCAATGCAGCTGGCCACTGAGAGTGATGCTCTCAGTGCAGACACATTCGATGAGATGGTGGCCTTCAATAATTGCATCTGCTCTTTGTATTCATGTTGTTGTTGTTGTTTTCTTTTTCTTTTGGAAAATTCCAAAGGCTTGTCTTTTAATTCAGGATGTGTGGTGTTCATATGACGAAGCAGTTTTGAAGGTTTTATGGCTTTGTTGGATAAGCTGGTCACCACATATTACACACAGCAGGCTTGGAGAATGTGGCTCACCTGTTGTAATGAACCTGTAATTTAAGTAAGACCCTTGCTATGTTCTTTTAAATGCAGCTTTCTTTTTGTTGGTAGTCTTAAGAGTCTTCTGCTCTCTCATGTTTGGGTCTTTCCCCCTTTTCAAAGAAGTTCTCTAGTGATATTTGTCTTTTACTCATTTTGGCTAGGGTTAGCTTGTGGGCTTACCAAAAGTGTGACTGAGACAAGTGCACAGAGCAGGAAAGAGATGTGGACGGAAGTGGTAAATAAAAGAATGGGCGGACCATGCTCAGACTACAATAAGTGTCCAGTTCTGACTTAAAGCCTGCCACCAGACGCAGCTGTCAATTGAAGTACATCATCTCCCTTGCCACTATAATGCCTGCCACCAGATACAGCTTAATTACCACTCACTAATATGGTTTTGATATGAATCTGTAAGCAATTGATTTCTTGTGGTCTCTGTGTAGACATACCTCTCTGCTATTAACCTGTATTTGCAGCTGCTACCCAGCACTACTGTCACCACCTCAGCTCCTCCTCAGATCATTAGGCGTTAGCTTCTCATAAGAACCATGCAACCTAGATCCCTTGCATGTGCGGTCCATAATAGGGTTCAAGCTCCTATGAGAATCTAATGCTATCACTGATGTGACAGGAGGTGGTGCTCAGGCAGCAATGTGAGAGACAGGGAGCGGCTGTAAATACAGATGATGCTTTAATTGCTTGCCCACCACTCACCTCCTCTGTGTGGCCTGGTTCCTAATAGGTCACAGACCAGCCCGTGGCCTAGGCATTGGGAACCCCTGGTTAAGAGCATAGGCAGTGAAAGCATTCAGCCATTTTTGGGGGGGGAGATTCCTCACATGTATGCTGAATTCTGCCATGTTCCAGCCACTGTGCTAGACACTACAGGTATATTAAGAAAACATAGATCCTTACCCTTGAAGAATTTACATTTTCCTGAGAATAAATAGACACTAAACAACAAACATAATTACTAAAGCATGCAGTATGTTAGACTATAATAAGTGCTGTAGGTGGGAAACTGTTCAAAAGAGGTCTGGCAAAGCACTGGAAAGGTGGGCCAGGCTGCTGGAGGGGGCCTCCTTAGGAAGGTCATATTTGAGCCAAGAAGTGAGTGAGTTGAATCCCTCCTCTGCCGCTAACTAGGCAGTTCAGCAGAAGCCCTGACCACACTCTTTCCTCACCTGTAAAGGGGCAAAAACGTACAACTGTGCTGTGCCAGGAATTAAATGGACAAACCTCAGTAAAGCAACTTATGTGTAGTAGATCCTCTGTAGGGTTAAATTTTTACTTTTCACTTGCTCTATGATTTCAGTCAGGTAGTCTTAACTTTTGTTTTAAAATACTTTTTAGTTAATGACCTTTTTTTTTTTTTTTTCAAATATGTGTGTGTCCTGTGATAGTGTCACACAGGTTTTGAACTTCTGTGACTTGATAAAAGCTTGTGTGTGTGTGTGTGTGTGTGTGTGTGTGTGTGTGTGTGTGTGCTTTAAACTAATGTTAGGAAAGAAAATGCCACCATCCTGGTTGGGTGGGCATCTGAACTTTTCGTCCTGTTGCCTCCTATATTATTGGGGAAACTTCCTGAACAGGCTTGATGTGAGGCGTCCAGATCAGAAGGCAACACATAGCTGGGCAGGCAGATGGGTAAGCCAGGACTGCGTGGGCCAGGGAAACTGAGGACAGCTGTGTTGCAGACCCATGGCCCAAAAGGTGCAGAATCTCTCAAAGGGATGCTAAATGGTGGAGAGGAAGACCGGAAAATCTGCTGAATGGGAACAGTTGCTAGATTTAGAGGCAGTTAGGATTACTTGCAGATCTAGGACCTTTGTTCTGTGTTAGCAGTCTTCAAAACTGGTTTGAATCTAGAGAAAAGGATCTAGTGTCTTTGGTATGGAGGTTGACATGACAGTCTCAGTCACATCAGGGGACAGGACATCAAAGTAGTTTGAAATGTGAGTCACGGAACCCTACTGGGCCCCAGGAGGGAGTAAGATGAGGAGAATCAAAGCTACTTCTCATAGGTCACAGTAGCATTCTTAGCTGGGGGCAACATAGAACTCTAAGTTCCTCCAGCAGGAGGGACCCAGGTGCCTGAGAATTCAGGCCCTTGTCTGTCAGGTGGCCCTGAGCCTGCTTGATGGGAACCTGTGCTGCAGAAAAACAGAAGAAGAAGCAAGACAAACAGATAAGGACTAAGCACAAGATAGCCGAAAGCACTGTTTTTCAAAGGTAAAGGTGAGAGGAAGAGAGAGAAGGGATACATATCATATAAAATATCTATTGTACACACCGTGTGGTCTTAGGTAAAGTTCTTACCCAGAGCTGCTCACTTGTTCCTGCAATCACAGAGGAGGGAACTGCTATTATACTGTATGTCTGTTAGATACAGCGACTTAAATAACTCATCTTCTTTAGGGACCAGGCACCACCCTTGCTGCCCTGCTATTGGTTTGCAAATATCTCTGAAAGATGGGCCATTATTACAGTTTGGACCTAAAATGCCAAGTTGGACTTCATATTCCATGTTGATCTTTATAAAATACAGTTAAGAATCTTTGTGTTTATAAATATCTTTGCCATAAAGTATAACATTTTGTAGCACTTAAAATAGCCTCACTTAATATTACTATCATTGCTAAGGGATTTAAGGATCAAAGCGTTTTAAAGTGAATTAGGTACTCTCCAAAATAGGATGTTCTTGTCCTCATTTTTATTATAAAATCTTAAAGAAACTCAAGTCACAAGAAAATTATTTCTTTCCATTTAACAAAGGGGGTTTTCCTCTTCTGTGTGGAGTCTTTTTTAGGATTTGCTAACTTTTGGTACTCTCTTCTCTGGAACATTTCTTTTTAATAACCATGGGAAGGATGTTTCAGACCATTGTGAGACACAGCCTGTCCAAAGGATTGCACTGACCCTTTTTCCCTATGCAATGAAATGTCTAACTGTACACCCTGTTTCCACTCCCTGCCTGAAGCTGGAAATCTTCAATTCTTTTACTGCCTTGGGTCTCGGAACAGGAAGAGTGTCAAGACTAGCTGAGCTCTTGTAGGGATCTTCTAGGCACCCAACCATTCCAACAATGGACAGGGGAGGTGGGTGTGCCCCTTTCCAGGAATAAAGACCATAGAGTTATATTGTCATCTAAACTCCGCTCATTACAAAAGAATTCTTACAACTTTTTCATGATAATGAGAGATATGTTAAAGGTAGTCTAAGCAAAATTTGTTATTCAGCAGATGGGTATATTCTATTCATGTCCCCTCAATTGTGAAGTTCCTCTCAATTGTGAAGTTCATCCTCCAGGAAAAAAAAGGTGCAAATATTTGCATAGTTGCTATCTAGGAATGTTTTATATCATCATTTGGATGTCTCCCTGAAAATCTTCTTCTCCTTTCTCACCACTACCCCCAATGGAAAGTCTTCAAATTAGATAGCCTAGGACTCATGGGACAAACATATTGTTAACATATTTAATCAGAAATATGTACTAAAATTACAGCAGTTTTACAAAATAGAAGGGACCGTGGTGATTTCTTCAGGCCAGTGTTCTCAAACTGGAGCACGCAGTTGAGCTACCCAGAGGAGTCATTGAACAGAGGTTGCTGGACTTCACCCCTGCAAGTTTCTGACTTAGTAGGTCTGAGGAAGGATCTGAAACTATGCATTTCTAAGAAGTTTCTAGGTGGTGCTGACACTGTGAGTCTAGGAAATGTGCAGTTTAAGAACCACTTGAGGGAAGCCAGGATGGCTCAGTGGGTTAAGCGCTTGTTTTTCAGCTCCAGGGACTGAGGATTGAATCCTGGCCCTGGCCCGTGCAGACCCATGTGCTGAACTGGGGTGTGCTTCCCTAACCCAGCTCCTGCCCTGTGCAGCCCCCGCCCACCTGTGTGGAACAAAATCATGTCTAACACTGATGATGTACAACTATGGAGACTGCTCTGAGTCCTCACCCTTTTCTCCCTCTCTCTCTCTCGCTCTCGCTCTTTCTCTCTCTTTCTCTCCCTCTCTGTCAAAAAGCAGTAAAATACATTTAAAACAAAACAAAACAAAATAAAAGAGAGAACCATTGTTCTAGGCCAGTGGTTCTCAACCTCAGCTGCATGTTTGAATCACTGGGGGAAGTATTTAAAACACCAATGTGCAGGACATACCTCTGACCGATTTAAATTAGATTCTCTAGAAGTGAAAACTAGGCATCAGTATTTCCTTCAAGATCCCCAGATGATCCCAATGTCCAGCTAATTTTGAAAACTACTATGGTAGGTCCATTTTTCTTTCTCTTTATTTTTCAATGAACAAACGTGGCCGAGAGAAGTGAAAGCATTCAGGGTCATACAGCTACGGTAGTTCTGAGAGATGTATGACTAGCTGTCTGGACCAGGACACTTGTACTACATAACAGTTATTTACCAGATGGCTAGGTTTAAAATTTAGCATCAATTGCATAACGTGACCTGTATAGTAGAGACTCCTGAGATCTTGTTAAAATGTGGACTCTGTCTCAGCAGGTCTAGGGGGAGGCCTGAGGGTCTGCATAACAAACTCCAGGTTTGATCCATACAGCTGGGTAGGAGGCCCCACTTTAATAGTGAGGTTGAAATGTACCTTCACCTGGGCTTTATCAGTATAACCAATGTAAATATAACAGAGACCATGGCCTCAGGTACAAGATAATAGCTACTCCAAGGAAAACTGGCATATGTGGGGCAACTATGTTAGACCAGCTTTTTAGTCATTGAAAGTTTTAGAGGCTTTTGAATAATTTTCCTTCCTTTATTTCTTTAGGTTAGAATAATTTACAATTTTTTTTTTAATTTTCTTCTGAAAATACAGTTTAAAGGTAAGAAAAAAGTAAAAATTGGGTGATTTGGATCTAATCCACAATACTATTTGTTTTTGTTTATTATTTCTATTAACTGCTAAATTTATTGAGATGACATTGGTTGGTAAAAATTACATAGGTTCCAGGTGTACAATTCTACGTTACATCATCTATGTGTTACACTATGTGCTTACCACCCAGAATTAGTTCTTTCATCACTATATATTTGATGCTCCCTCCCTACCCTGCCACCCCTCACCCCCATACCCTTAGGTAACCACATCTGGTAAATAACTGTTATGTAGTACAAGTGTCCTGGTCCAGACAGCTAGTCATACATCTCTCAGAACTACCGTAGCTGTATGACCCTGAACGCTTTCACTTCTCTCGGCCACGTTTGTTCATTGAAAAATAAAGAGAAAGAAAAATGGACCTACCATAGTGGTTTTCAAAATTAGCTGGACATTGGGATCATCTGGGGATCTTGAAGGAACTACTGAGTGTGCCCATGAGTTTTTGTTTCTTTGTTCCTTTCAGTTTTATATTCCACATTTAAGTGAAGCCATATGGTTCTTGATTTTTACAGTCTGATTTATCTCATTTAATATGATGATCTCAGGGCCCATCCATGTTGTCACAAATAACAGTATTCCATCTTTTCTTATTTGCTGAATAGTATTGCATTGTGTAAATGTATCACAACTTCTTTATCCAGTCATCTATCAGAGGGCACTTTGGTTGTTTCCACGATTTGGCCACCATGAACGGTGCTGCAATGAACATTGGGGTACATATATGTTTGTGGATTAAGGTTTTAAGGTTTTTTGGATAGATAACCAGAAGAGAGATGCTGGGTTGTATGGTAATGCTACTTTTAATTTTTGGAGGAGTCTCCATACTGCCTTCCACGGTCGCTGTACCAATTTACATTCCCACCAGCAGTGTATGAGGGTTCCTATTCGTCCACAGCCTCTCCAGCACTTGTTATTCCTTGTCTTGTTGATTATAACCATTCTAACAGGTGTGAGGTGGTATCTCATTTTGAATTTAATTTGCAATTCCCTAATTGCTAGTGAAGTTGAACATTTTTCCAAATATCTGTTGGCTGTTTATATGTCTTCATGGGTGAAGTTTCTGTTCAGGTTGTCTGCCCATTTTTCAATTGGATCATTTGTTTGTTTTTTGTTGAGTTGTACAAGTTCTTTATGTATATTAGATATTAGCCCCTTATCAGAGGTGTTGTTTGCAAATATTTTCTCCCGTTCGGTTGGTTTCCTATTTACTCTGTTGATGGCTTTCTTTGCAGTGCAAAAGATTTTTAGTTTGATATAGTTGCATTCATTTATTTTTGTTTTTATTTATCTTGCCTTTGAAGTCAAGTTCATAAAATCCTCACTGGATTCAAGGTCTATAAGTTTAGTACCAATGTTTTCTTCTATGCAGCTTATTGTTTTGGGTCTTATGTGGAGGTCTTTGATCCATTTTGAGTTAATTTCAATATATGGTGAAAGTTCACAGTCCAGATTCATTCTTTTGCACATGGTTCTCCAATTGTCCCAGCATCATTTACTGAAGAAACTTTCTTTTCTCTGTTGTATATTTTTTGCTCCTTTGTCAAAAAATGATCTGTCCGTGTATTTGTGGGTTTATTTCTGGGTTTCAATTTTGTTCCATTCGTGTGTATGTCTATTTTTCTGTGAATACCAAGCTGTTTTGATTATTGACACTTTGTAGTATGATGTCAGAGAGTATGATGCCTCCAGCCTTATTCTTTTTTTGTAGGATTGCTTGGTGACTCAGGGTCTTTTGTGGTTACATATGAATCTGATGATCTTTAAAATTTATTTCTAAAAGGATTGTAAGATTTGATGGGAATTGCATAAAATCTGTATATTGCTTTAGATAATATGGCCATTTTAAGTATGTTGATTCTTCCAGTCCATGAACATGGAATATCTTTCCATTTCTTTGTGACTTCAATTTCTTTTAATAATGTCTTATAGTTTCCAAGTATAAGTCTTTCATGTCCTTTGTTAAATTAATTTCTAGGTATTTTATTATTTTTGTTGTGATTGCAAAAGGTATTGTTTTTCTCATTTTTTTCCTGAAGTTTTGTTGTATATAAAAATGCTATGGATTTTTATACATTAATTTTGTATTCTACAACCTTTAATGTATTTATTAATTATTTCTAATAGTTTTCTGGTGGAGTCATTAGGACTTTCTTTATAAAGGATCATGTCATCTGCAAAAAGTGAAAGTTTAAATTTTTTACTCCCAATTTCAATGCCTTTTATCTATTTCTCCTGCCTGATGGCTCTGGCTAGAACTTCTAGCATTATATTGAATAGCAATGGCGATAGGGGACATCCCTATCTTGTTTCTGATTTTAGAAGAAAAGGTTCAGTTTTTCCCCATTCAGTGTATTTGCTGAGGGTCTGTCATATATGGACTTTACTATGTTTAGGTACTTTCCTTCTATACCCATTTTATTAAATGTTTTGATAACAAATTGAGTTTGTATCTTGTTGAATGCTTTTTCTGCATCAATTGATATAATCATATGTTTTTCTTTCTTTTATTTTGTTTATGTTATATCACATCAATTTACATGCTATTTGTTTTTAAAATTGATTCAATTCTACTTTCCAGTTCTTCCTGCACATTCCCAAATCATGTCAGAAACTAAACACTTTAATAATTATAGTGTTTTCTGATTTCATATTTAGGAGAAGGTGTTATAACATCCTGATTATGATTTTGACCTCTGGAATCAGAATATAGAGGCTCAAGTTCAGGCTTTGCCACTAATATAATAAGTTCTTTTATTATGAGTCCAATATTTACTCTTAATGAGGTTCAGTTTCCTCATTTATAAAATGGAGATAGTAAAGGTACCTGCCTCATAAGGGTTTTGAGAGGATTTAATGAGCTGATACATGGAATGTTCTTAGAAAATATCTAGTCACTTAGTAAACTCTTAGATAAATACTGGCTTTCGTTGTTATCCTACTTCATCTGCTGGTGGCTAAGATGATTGACCAGTGTGAACAACAGTGATTCTCAGGACTTCATCCAGTGACTTGTCTGTCAGGACTGTCCCTGAAAGACTTTCTTAGGAGATTGAATCAGAACCATTCTTCAGATCAACCACAGGGGATCAAATTGCAGAGGGAATTGTCACAATAGGAGCCACAAGAAGGACTGATTAGGAGCAAACTTGGACACGCATTTCAGAAGCGCTCCCTGCAAGTTGGCCTGGAAGGCCCCAGACTGCCTATTCCTGAAGTATATCACCTAAGTTCATGTGCAGGAGACATCATGTGGCACAGAAACATGTTAATTATTTAGCCCAGCGGTTCACAAAGTGTGCTCCCAGCACCAGTAGCAGTGGAAGCTCTTGAGAACTTGTTTGAAATGCAAATTTTTTGCCCCCATGTCAGGCTGACTGAATTGGAAACTCTGGGGTAGGACCCAGAAGTCTGTTGTAAGGGGTCCTCCAGCTGATTTTGATGCCAGTGAAAATTTGTGAAGCACTGCTATAGACTTTGGCAACCTTGAAATATTTTAACCAGAGGAGTAAAAATATGGGGCTCTATAGCTTAGAGAGATTACCTTGACCGAACAACGGAACACTGGTTCTAATCTCTGGATCATGACTGCAAAGAGATCCAGGAAGCTATCACAGACATTTGAAAATCTCACATGGTTCCAAATATTGTCTGCAAGTTAGAAAATTCCAGAGGGGCTCAAAATGTTCTCTAGTGCATATCCATTCTACTCTTCTTTGAATGTACTCAATGGTATTATGACTAAGTAAGGTTATTTCATTCAAATGCATAATTGTATTTATAAAAACTTTTGACATATATTTTCTCAAACAAGTGGTAGCTGGCAGAAATATTGTATGAGTTCAACTAAGGATTACTAAATATTGAAAAAGTTGTCAGAAACTTTTTTAGATGTTTGAGATAAAACAAGGAACAAAAAGGAATAAAATTCTCTAGTCTGACAAAACTTACATTCTAATGTCGTATAGAGATATAACAAGGTATATAAGTAAAATATTTCCTGTGCTATGTAGAAATAAAATTTTAAGTAGAAAATTAAAGCAAGGAAGGGTGAAGAGAAAAGTTTTGAATTCAGCGAAGGTTTTAATAAAAAGGTGAACTTTCAGTATTATATTTAGGAAGCTGAGAAATCAAGCCAGGCAGAAATATGGGCAAGAATTATTCCCCACATTGGGAATGACAAATGTCAGAGGCGTAAGGGAGAACTGTCCATGACATGTTAAAGGAATAACATGGAGGCCAGTGTAGCTTTAGTGGTCTGAGAGGGGTACAGAGTTGCCGAAGATGAACTTTGAGAATGTAAAGGTGGTAGTGGTGGGGATCATATAGGGTGATAATAGAGTGATTATATAAGGACCTTAGGATATTATAAGACCTTTGATCTTACGCAGTAAGATGGGAAGATATTAACAGTTTCAGCAGAGAGGACAGAAATGTTCTGATGTGTGTTTAAATAGTATCATTTTGGCTGCTGTGTTAGGAATATCTTGAACATGGATAGGGTGGAAATGAGAAAACCAATGAGGAAACTATCAAAATGTTTTACTTGAGGCATGATTGTGCACTGGACAAGGGTGAGATGTGAAGTAAGACCATGGCTTAGAGATGGGTTGGGGAAGAGCTATATGAAGTTTCAAGAGAAAGGAGAGAGAGAGAGAGAGAGAGAGAGAGAGAGAGAGAGAGAAATGGAACAGACTCAGATATTGTAGTTTATTTATTGGGCAGCACGGTTGGCTCACTGGATGCTACCATGGGTTTAAATTGAGAGTAGGCATTATGGCACATTTCATTGGCACATTTACTATCTTCTCTTGCCCAATCAGCTATATGAATGTGGGCATGAATATGCAAAGATTTAAATTTAAACATGGTTTTGTTTACTTAAGAGTATAAAGAAGCAAAAAGCGTTTGGGAGTTGAGGATGCTTGCAATAGTGTTATAATGATTACCCAAAGCTTTAAGCTGAGTAAAGATAGAAGAGCAGAGCAAAGGATTGAAAAGGTACTAAGACCTGAAGATTATAGGTACTTGTGGGATGAAAGATTGTTTGAGTTGGTATAAGAGGAGTAACCTGTAAATAAATAAGGTGTTCAGAGTACAAGATGTTTCAAGCGGAGGTTATGGTAAAATTTTAGTTATCATGAGTGACAAGGCCTAGTCTATGACTGTGGGAAAGAGTGGGGGAGGTAGAGTAAAAAACAGGATTGTTGGAGAATAGGAGACTGAACTCCAGTGAACTGGAAGCATTGGATATACATGGGTACACTGAAATCAGGAGGGATGTCAAAAATAGTGTAGGAGATGGTGATAGAGAAACAAGTTGTGACACCATCAACAAAAGAAGAAGAGCACCCTTGGGGTTAGTAGTGATTGTAATCATGACTGTGAAAACAACAGTGCTTGCTCTGACCTTGTAAAATTTGAAGCTTTCGAGGTAGTATTTCCTAGGAATAGCAATGAGAGGCAAGGAGAATATTTACTCCACCTTTGTGTCCAGTGGTACAGGGAAGGTAGAAGAGATACACCCACCACATAACAAGATTAAAGGGGAAACAATGACCTCAGTGATGAGGGTGAAAGGAAACATCACAGAAGTTTGCAGGAGCACAGGGAATCTGAAGGCTGCCACTTGACAAGTGGAGGTCTAGAGAGGTGCCATCTTTTCTCTAGAATGGGACTTTGCTTATACTCAGTTGGTAGAGTCTTTAGGGCCATTGTGAAAGGATTATTACTCCATGTGTGTAGATGTGCCCTTGGCTTTTGACAGTGGAAATAGAGGAGTCATCTTAATTTAATTTATTTTGGTGGCCCCCTCCATTGGAGGTGCCAAGGTTGGTCAAGTTGGCATGATAGAGAAGAGAAAGAATACTATTTTTACATTGAAAAGTGATCCTTGTACAGTTGACTCTTAAACAACATGGGGGTTAGAGGTATGGATTCTCATAGAGTCAAAAATTCGCCATGAGGTATATGACTCTGCCAAAACCTAACTACAGTCAGCCCTTCCCATTCTCAGATTCAACCAACCACAGAGCACAAACAGTATTTTTGGTCGGAGGCTGAGAATCTGCAGTTGCAAAATGATTGCAAATGTGAAAATTCTGTTTTCAATTTGGGTTTGGTTGAGTCCACAGATTCAAAACTTGCAAAGAGAAAGGACTGAATATATTTATTGAAAAAAAAATGTGCATTAAGTGGATCCACAGAATTCAAACCCTTGTTCAAGAGTTAACTGTATTTAAAAATCTGGTACCATTGATAACTTGAAAAGGGAGAGTATGCATGGATATATTTGTGTGTGTGTAGTGGGTTCAGACTGAAAGCATCAAAGCCATTTAGGAGTTCTTTGCAATATTTCAAGAGATAGAGAATGAATTAATTCACTGCCAGTAGAGGCTGAAAGGATAGGATGGATTTGAGAAATAAATTACTCTTTATTGAGCATAAAAAAACTACATTTGCTGAGAGTGGATAAAGGCAGCCAACAGGTATTTGGTATTTACACAACAATAAAATCTATGTTTTCAAGAGTTTGCATATTTGCAAACCTGAATAATCTCTATATGAACTGTTCTCATTTCTTTCAGCATGTGCTTTTCATATCGAATACCAATATGGCTAGAGTGAAATTTCTCAAAAGCAAAGTTTTATTTAACAGAATTTTTCATGGATGTACAAATTATTGAGAAATACTTTTTTTAGATCTATACTTTTCTGTTATTTAAAATACTAATAGCATTATTTCATGGTAGTTTAAACTGACCAAATATGAAGATGTTACAGATTGTAGAAACACTACAGGTTGAAATACAGGAATGACAGTGACATTTCACGTAAAGAAGTCAGACAAGAAGAGACCATGAACTTAACTGGCCAGTGGGCCATGCATGCTAGGGCAGGTAGGTGGGGTGCTCATAGGAGAATAAGGAACGGAAGGCACCTGGCCATAGGAGCAGAGATCCTGGTTTATAACATAGGCATCACGTTCCTGCAGTGATGTCTTGGAAGCAGATGTGTCTAAGGAAAGATGGGAGGATTTTGGACATCCATAGTAGTTTTCCAAGAGGGAAGGCTGTTTTAGGGCAGAGTGACCATAGTGAATGGACAAGCAGGATGTGAAAAACTGCAGCAAGTTTAGGGGATCATCACTTATTTATTGCCACAGAGAGTCAGGGGCATGATGGTAAGTGGTGGAAGAGGAGACCAAAAAATGCCCTGGAGCTTTTAGAAAAGGCGTTATATGCTCCAGCAAATAAGCACAGGTTTAGATATTGTTGTTAAAACAGGTTATAGGGGATTGTGGAAGGGTTTTACCTAGCAAAATGACATTCGTGCCATTTTGTGTTTTTAACACAGTAGTGATTTGTTCCACAATTTCATATGTTCATTGTCATGCCCAGTGAGATGGGAGAGGTAGAAACATGGGTTTTTTAGATGGAGCTCCAGCCCCAGTGCTATTGACTATGGCCAGGAGTCTCCAAATTCTCTCTCCACCTCTTGGAAGAGAAAGGGATCAGCCTTGCAGGCTGTTTATATTCCTTTTAATATGTTTGGAAATGTATGTCAGTAAACCTAAATATAAATGCCCAGATTACTTGGACGTGTTTTAAAATTTGAAAAGGCAGAATGAATGAGTGTTTGTTTTTTTTTTTGTTTTTTTTTATCTTTTCACATTTATAGAGAGAAATTATCTTTTTGTCTTCAGTGCATATTTATTTCTATTTTACTTTTTGACAGATAGAAAGAGAGACAGAGACAGAGACAGTTAGAGAACCGAACTGTGGGAACTCCCCAGTTCAGCACGTGGGTCCTGCCTGGGCCGGAGCCGGGATTCGATCCTCGGTCCTCATGGCCTCAAAGCGAGCGCTCAACCCGCTGAGCCGTTCCGGCTTTCCCTGAATGAGTGTTTTGTAGGAAATATTTTGTCCATATTCTCCATGTG